>PVKA01004670.1:21251-97002 GCA_004027165.1 Ctenomys sociabilis
AAGAGCCACAAGGCCAGCCAACATTTTGGCCCTAGCCTTTCAAGGTCAGCAAAGACTCAGGACATAGGAGAACCTGTACTGCAACATCATGAAACTCAGTTGAGCTCCAAATTTTCTGAACAAGGAGATTATGGAGCCACAGAGGAAAGAGATTGAAGTTCTATAGTGTGCCTGGGGAGAGTCACATGGAGAGAAAACTCTCTCAGGCTCTCACAAAGAGCAAACTGGTCAAGCACTGGCTGTGACTCATCCACATGGATGACACAGACAAAGGATAAGGTACAGGACTACAAGATAAACCCTTAGGGGACTTCACTGACCTCATAAGAAACAAAAAGTGCATGTGTTGGTATACAGGTCTTGCTCTATCTAGGTCTTAACCATCCAGCAGAAAAGTATAAAAATGAGGTATACACCGTGGGGCCATAATAATAAGTTGAGCTGTAAATGGCTATGGTCAACAACTTCTTCAGATAACTCACTATTGTTGTAGAATGCTGTACTGTGTTGGATTGTGTCATTGAGTCCAGGCACCTAAATTAGTTGAATGACAATAGAGTGCCCATCTTTGACAGGTGTAGACAAAGGAGGGGGTATAGAAAAGAAGAATCATGATGTGTGTGTATAGACAGTACAGTTGGGATAGATAACGCTGTGCTTCTACATAATTCTGTGAGAGGCAGATTTGCAGTAATGGTGATTGGATAGGATATTATGTCAGCTTCTAGTACTATGGACAACCACTAGGAAAATAACAAGGTAGAAAGTATTAATTATTGAATCTTTGATGTAACTCAGGTATAAAAAATAAGATATGCAAACAGCTACACTCTCAATTTACTGATAAGAGACATACAGTATAATAATGTCTGTAAGTATAATATCATGTATGCACCTTCTGTGATACGAAAACATTATGAAAACAGTTTGCAATGTATTAATTTATCAAATCCATCTTGTCAAGGTATCTTAAAACTGTCTCATTGATATTTGTACTTTAATAAAATAAAAATAAAAAAATAAAGTAGTAAGCAGGTTAGATAAATAGCAGATTAAGCTTTTAAAGTGAAATGCGAAGTGAGAGTCTTTGTGTTATTATGAATGGTGAAGTCTTTCATTTCTGATTTCCAGATTTGTCAATGGTATGATTATTCTTAGTATTTAAAAATTAGTACACCAGAAAACCTATATACGTTGGCCATGGTAAAAAAAAAATCAGTTCAGTCTTTAGGAATTTATGATTGCCTTACTACAGATTATATTGAAATTTCCTGGTTTATGAGTACAAACAAAATTGGGGGAAATGTTTCAGTTAATTGCATGGATCAAGCCCAAAGTCATTCTTTGATATAATTTTAATGAATTAGATGTATGCGAAAGAAACAGACTTCACAGATTTTTTTTTTTTAACAACCTCAGTCTATGTGGCTTTCTGAGTTCATTCTGTGTGTTGCATTTGATGAGCGTAGCAGTGTATCCTATTCGAGGAGCAGAGCAGCTCCTGACAGGTGGCTCCTGGCTGTAGCAGATAGGTCTCCTGATGCCTTCCTAAGAGGATAATCAAGGTTCTTATTTGCTAGGGAGATGGATGCATGTGTGGTGCTAACTTCCCTAATCAAAGAATGTGCTCCCAGCCCACCCCACATTCAGTGCCCTACAAAAACAACAAAATCCAACTACTGGCAATTAAGGCGCCCCAACGCATGACTGCCTCTGGTCTACAGGAAATCTGAGTTATTCATCTTTACCAAAGAAGTTATTCATCCTCACTAAAAGTTCCTTTGAGTTTTTATAACTTCAGGATCCTTTTAATAACACACTCATTTTATATAATAATATCCAACTATAATGCAGTGCATAAGCCTCCCTTCCAGACCCAGCCCACAAGCCCTCTTTCTCTCATTACAGACCTGGTCTGTAGCAGGAACTTTCATCTTCCTCTTTGCATTTTAATGCCTGTCGTAAAAGCCGTTATGAGAAGTCCCAAGCAGTTTCATTTTGGGAAAGCACACCTGGCAATCTTGGCTCCCTTCAAATGTGAAGCTTCGATTGCTGTTCTTGACTTGACTTGAGGGTCATTCACTGGGCAGTAGGTCTGGAGGTGAGTCAGTACCCAGGTCACCTCTATTGGCAAAGGGCCACTATTGTACCTACATTTGCAGTGCCCCTGTGCGTGTACAGCAGCTACATTCTTTGTTCAGCTGTCCATGTGTGGGAGATAGGTGGCCCATCTGTTCCCCCAGCTGCATGGGCACTTTAGGGACATCCTGAGGACACTTCATCAGGCATCCAGCTCAGAGAGCAGAGGACCCAGCACATTCAGCCTCAGGATGACACAATGCCATCTCTAGGAAATGTCTCTTTATGGCACAGAGTGGTGGCTCAGAAGGTTGGTGGGAGTGTAGGGAATTGAGTGGCTCCAGTAAAGTGGAAATTAAATAAATCTGTGATCACACTGGCCCACAGCATGAAAAGTGGAAGAAATGAGGACCAGATAGTAGTATCGTAAGAAGTCCTAGCAAGCCTTCTGCTAGATGAGCCATCTAGACTGGTGACCTGTCAATTTTATCAACCAGGGGACAATAATGAATAGAAACTTCACAGCCCTTAATGGCTTTAGTAGGTGTCTGCACAGGGCTTTTTCAGCAGTTTGCAGCTTCCTTAGAGCTATGGCAGTTGGAGGGAGAGGGAGGCCTCTGAGAGATCCTATGCCAGAATACCTCAGATGGGCACGTTCCTGCCATGCTAAAGGGGTACCCATGGTCCTGGAGCTTTGTGAGGGGAGTACCCATAACTGGGTTGGGGCAGCACCTGTAGCAGAGGTGTAACCCACACATCATACACACATGTACACACATGCACTGTATTGAGAAAGCCACCCCTTGTGATTTACCTAGTACCTCTTGGCTCTCACGGATCCCAGCTCAATAGCTGGGCTGGATATAGTGCTTTATATGGTTGAAATCATCCACACAAAGATGAACTTGCTTTTCTATGCATGTCCACGTCTCTCATGCAATTCAGAGCATGTCGAGCCTCAGCTTCCCCCCCTCCCCAGAACAGGCTGTCTCCACCTGAACCGTGACATGTCTGTGGTCCCTTCTCCTAAAGTGACCCCTGCAGCCTTGTACTACCCATTCTCCCCACACACACACCTTGTTGACATCCTTTGCTCACAGATTTGATTACTGGCTGAGAATAGAACTCTACAATTTCTTTGGATTTTCCTGTAGAGCCAAGGTGGCAGTTTAATGAACAGGAATCCATTAAGTAAACACTTGTCCTTTAAAAACCTACCACACTCACTCACTGCTGTCATTCAGATGGCTTGGGATGCCTTCCTTTTTCCCCTCTTTTTAAGAAAAAGAAAATTCATGGAAAAGATTTATGTATTTGGTTGGGGGAGGGGAAATTAAACTTCTCATAATAGTTTTTAAATTAAATTTCATACTGGCCCAAATCCTTTCCTTCTCCACCCCTTCCTCTGATATTCCCTCACTCATTAAAGCAAAGGATGTTGATGGTATTCACAGGGAAGCTGATTTACTGGAATAAAGAAGTTCTTTAAGTTTTAAATTCTGGACTGTTCCCAGTGTGTCTGAACCCGGGTTTCAGATTTTACTGGCATTTTGTTGGCAGGGCTGCCTTTGGAGCCCTTCCTTATTTGAACGTGTTTCCTGACACCTTTGGCGGTATGGTGCTGTGTTTTTTAAATTTAAAAAGAGGAAAGATTTAAATAGAAAAGCATATACAAACATACACAGAAGATTGATTATGAGATGTCAGGCAGAACGAAGGCAGTAAATGCTCTCAAAAAGGACAAGTGGGCAACGCTTTCTTTTTAAAAGGCAGGAAAAGACAGGAAGAGACAGACTGCAAGGATGGAGGCAGAGATTGCAAGAAGCTCCAGGAAAAGGATAGTTTTTCATTTGTGCCCTGCTTTTCCTTGAACAAGTGTCCTTGTTGGGAGAGATGTGACAAGAAGGCCCTTCTCACTGAGCCAAGCTGTAGTCAGTACTTCCACCCACCAGGGCAGATGGCTGGAGTCCAGCTGAGCCAAGGGCAGCCATGGGGGTGGAGGGTAAAGAGGGGACCTATACCAAGGACGGCAGCCCCAGAAACAAGCTCCATCGCCTGGGCCTAAAGGAGCCAGGAAGGAAAGAATATTTGCCAGAGACCTAAAGCTAGGAGGGCTCTGAGCCCTAAAGCTGGCATCTTATGTAGTGAAGGACCCTAAGACTATGTCCACAAACACAGGGAACAAGGCTAGGACTCCACTATCTCATTTCTCTTTTGGATCATCTGGGAGGCATCAGCTGGTCCACCTGGGTGGGTTAAGTCAATTGGAGACACAAAGATTAATAGAAGGATTCAGTAAGGGAGTGAGTGTGAAATGTCCTGCCAGCTCAGAGCCCAAGCAGAAACCAGCTTCCCATCTCAGAGAGCCCTGCAAGAGATGCGTAGAAAATGGACCTGGCGTGGAGGGCTTGGAAAATAACCATTTGAATGAAAATGTGTTACAGAATTGGATTCCAAACCAGGTTTAATTCATGGGGGCCATAAACCAGCTGTATCATGGAGCAAAAAAGCCCTGCATTAAAGAAAGAGGCCCCTTGTCCCATCGAGTGAAGAGTTAAGCTGGTGCTAAGCTTCCTGGGCATGGACTCTGGCGGGCTAGTGGCTCCCTGGCAGGGTGGGGTCCATGGGAGGCTCTAGAGGGAGGCTGAGCCACGAAAGGGAAGAGGGTTGGAGTTCCAGGCGCAGGGCATGAAAGAAATTTGGGTTTTGAGGCCAGCCAGCCAGGAGGAAATTCTCCCCGGTGATCTCCTGACTTGGCCCAATAGTGGGATAGAAACAGGCAGGATATAGGGGTGCTTCTCAGCTAGAAGAAGAAATACAGTAACTTTTTATCACTTCACCCACTCAGATGCTGGAATTTCTCTTGCTTTGTGGCAAGAAACTATCTTATATTGTTAAGAAATTGGTGAGAAAAGTTAGCATGTTTGGGACAGGAAGTGTGCAGACAAGGGAGCTTAGACACTCAGTGATGCAAGGCCAAAGGAGCTTACCACAAAAAAGGCAACATTTAATTTTTTAAAAATTTAAAATGCTAGGAGCCAGGGAGACAGCCTAATGGAATAAGCACTAACCTGGCAAGCGCAAGGGCCTGAATTCAGTCCCCAGTTCCGCAAAAAATAAAAAAAAGTAAATTAAAATGCTTAAAATCAAAAACTCCTTTTGAGCTTATTGTTTGGGAGTAAGATTCTAAAACTTAAACAAACAAACAAGAGAGCAGCAACATGTCCCATCTGCCATGGAGTCCCTGCTTTCTCACTGGTAAAATGAACCCCATCAGTGACCCCCCCAGGAAAGCTGTTGAGATACATCATAGAAAATCTGCCTCTTATACCAAACACCCGGGACAAAATTTGCTGCTTAGCAAAAGGTACCCTTCAGTCTTACGGAATTCAGAATCTTCTCGTACTTTCCAAAGATTCCAAAAGTTCAGTGTGTACCTGTAGCTGAAGATGCTCTTCCCCAGACTGTTGATTCACTTGTTTGCAAGACCTTGGAGAAATCTCAAAATGATAGAAAGGTGGTGCTATGTGTGTGTGTGTGTGGTGGTGGGGACTTGCTGTTCCAAGCTTGTCACATTGACATGGTCATAAGTGGGGTATGGGCACTTGTGCATGTGTGTGTGCATGTGTGGGCATGTTTCCCTTAGATTGAGTCTTGTTTAATGAAGGAACCCTAAAATCATTTCCACTAAGAACATGGCAAAGACTATTTCTACTTCTCTATAACATTTTACTAAAACATTAGGTAATTCTAATAGACAAGTGAAATCAGTTAAAGGCATGATTCAAAAAGAAGTAAAATTGTCTTGATCTGCAGGTAAAATGATAGTTTACATGGGAAATCTTAGCAAATTAGTGATTCTGTAGCCTAAGCAATAAAGGAATTCAGTAAGAGAGTAGGACATAAAATTAATGTATAGAAATCAATAGTTTTGAGAATAATGAAGATTGGATAGATAGAAGTCAAGGAGATAGATCTCTTGAACTAGGAAAGAGGACCAAGGGAAAGGCATGAGGAATGAGGAGGAGGGAGAGGAAGGGAACAGAATAAAAAGGCCTGGCCTAGGAACCCAGCAGCCTCAGTTGGTGTGACATTGTCCCCCATAGCGTGAGCTGAGGCTAGTTACAGCAATAAGAATAAAAAGTGGAATATAATTAGAAGGTTGGGAGGGGATTTTAAAGTAGGAAAAAATGAAGCTGTTGTCTATATGCAAATGCCCTCTACCAAATATGGTCGTAAACTGCATGAGTGGCAAACGTGCCCTAATAAAATAAAAAAATCAATAATCTTTATATACACAGAAAATAACTAGTTAAAGGATATTGTGGTACACATTTATAGTAGCAAGAAGTAAGGTAAAATACCTAAGAACGAAAGAAATAAGCAAAGTGTATATGAAAGGACTTTAAAATATATCAGAAGGATAAAAGTGTATTTGAATAAATGTAGCTGTTATGACCTAACTTCACAAGGGTGTCTATTCTTAACTTGTAAATTTAATGTATTTAGTGCACTTTTTTCTCAATAGAGCTAGACAACCAGATGCCAAAATTCATTTTAAATGTAAATAAGAATACTAGGAAAATCATGAAAAAGAAGAGCCACAAGAGGTCTGGCCAGCCTAGACTCTAACACAGGCTATGGTATGGGCACATTAATAAATGGAGAGGCAGGTAGAAAAGGGTTACAAGGTTCAGAAGTAGATCTGAGTCCAGAGAGAAATACAGTGCGTGGCACAGGTCCCAGGGCAAGAGATAGAGTCCACTAATGGCAGATTTTCTAATGGTCTTCAGACAGTTTTATAGATATTTGGAGGGGGGAAAAGTTAAAATCAGACCTCTACTCTACCTTTCATCCTACACAAAAATAAACTCCAAAAGAATCAAGAATCTAAATCTTGAAAATAAAACCCTTTAGGTACTACTAGCAACAAGTGAGTTAAGTTTGGTAGGACCTAGCCACAGAGAAACGTGGATGGATCTTCAGGTGTGATGTGAAAATAAGAGATAATGAAAGATCTACCCAGTGGACTCCCCACTAAAAAAATTCAGAATTCAAAATTCAAACTTTTGCATGACAAAACACCATAAGCAAAGTCAAGTCAAAAGACAAATGATGAATCAGAGGAAGATATTTGCAGTGAGCTATCACTGGTAATATCCCCTCATATACAAGGGATTCTTTAACTACAGAGACAAAAGACGTGAGTAGGCCATTTATTGTGTATGATGTGATGCACGCGTGCACACACCATGGTCCTTTGGCTGGGATATGGGGAGGTGGAGGCCTAGTACCTAGCTGTCCGCCAGGGTGGGGAGTCTGGCTGCATCTGACATGGAGACCAGTGCATTTTCTGTCTTACCAGCACCTGCTTCTCACCTCTGCCCCAGCACATGCACCCCGAGAAGGTAAGAAAACGTGTGAGTAAGGCTGTTGACTGCACAGTGCCCCAGAGAGCTGTACAAGAGAGCAGCTGGGCAAGTACACTGCACACAGTGCTCAGCTCCAGGGAGGAGGTGCTGGCGGGCTCCGGCTCCTGTGAGTGCAAGGAAGGCAGCTCAGGGTCTAAGCAGCAGAAACTGCTCACACAAGAAACCAGAAATGACCAAAGCTCAGAAAGGAGCTGGAAGCAGAGAAAATGAGGGTGCAGGGAGGGACACTTGTCAGAGTGTATTATTCTGTGTAGTTCTAACTCTTGGGACCAAGTTAAGAAGTTTTGAAAAGGAAACAAAGATTTGGTGGAGGGAGGGGCAGCTAAAATGGAATACAGAAGTGCAATTAAACCTAACCTGACTTCAGAGTTGTAACATAAACACGCTATAGAGCAGGGGAAACAAGAGCAAGCTCAAGAAAGTTTTCAACATAATATTTGATTATATACCTCAGGCTAAAGATGAAAAGAAATACAAGCAAACATTGGACTCGATTTAGCATGTTTTTCACAGCAGTAGAAGCCAGAAATTTTGAGACCACTTTCTATGTATTGCAGCATTGCACAAATAAGTAAATACATTGCAGATAATGGGAGCCAGATCTCTCACTATTGGAGAGAGAATTTATAGGAAGGGCAAGGCTGAAAGCCTTGTGGTGTGGGTTTGGAATGGGAATTTTCAAAGAACTTATTGTTTTTAGAATAGATATGTTAGGAGATAGTAGGTAGGTACAGACGAAATGACTAAAAGAGGCAGGAGGAAAGGAAGGAGGAAGAAAAAAGGACTCAATTTAGGGTCCTTACGCCTCGCCTTTCCTGAGCCACTGTACTCAAATTTCTTTTAAATACTGTTCTCTGTTAAAGAAGCCAGAGCTTCTTGGACAAACTGATTCTGAGGCGAGGCCGAGAAGGTTCAAAATTATTATGGAAAGTCTTATACCAGAAAACAGAAGTGCTGAGGTGACAGGGACGTAGTTGTAAGACGTGGGAGCAAGTAGGGAGGAGTGCCCACTTGCCAGACCTGGGGCAGTTTGAGTTTCATAGTGAAAATCGGTAGGAAGGAATAACCTATTAAATAAAAATCTAGTAATTCTATTTTAATATAAATTAATAAATATGTGAGTAGTGAAGGAAAAAATAGAATTGTTCCTTACAGAATTGCAGTAGGTAAATAAAGAAGAAATGATAGCATCAGAAACATCACTGTTTGCCACCCATGAAATGAGCTGAGTCAGACAAGAGCCATACAGTTCACAAGAGCCATGTGTGGATGTGAAGAACAGCAGGCTAAATTGTATGGCACATGCACTCCACTTCTCAAGGATTGCAAAGGGAAAATGGCACACCTCATGATCAAAGGGTGACAGTCAGCAGTGCTGGGATAAAGCAGCACTGTGCCTCCTCAAGCCCTCCTCACACAGGGAGGGCCATACCATCATGTTCACAGATCCCCGTTTGTATTTGTCCCCTCTCCATTGTTGGGACAAAATGCCCAACACCCACAATGTAGAGGACGAGATTTATTGTGATTGACAGTTTCAGAAAGACGTGCTCCCCATCTCCTCTTGCTGCCCTCTGTAGTGCTCACCGCAGCTGGCACTATTCTATCACGGGGCTGTGTGACTGTGTGTGTGGGGTCCTCACAATGAGCCTGTTTTTGGCTTTAAGGTAGAAGCGCTGTGGTGGAAGGGCATGGCAGAGGGACGCTGCCCAGCACACAGCAGACACGGAGCAGAGAGGGATTGGGGGGAGCAGCCAGGGATGGAAGTGTACCTGTCCGGGTCACACACCCAGACGCCTGCCTCCTCCACCCAGGGCCCACCTTCTAGCAGCAGGTTCTGCTCAGAACTCATCAGTGAATGGCTGGCCTGTGATCTGTTCACCTTCCCAGAACCCCACCTCTAATGCAGGAGACTTTGGAGGACTTTTTTTTATTTCTGGTACTGGGAATCACACGCATGCCCCTATGCTTGTTAGGCAGGTGCTGTGCAGCTGAGCTACATCCCCTGGCTCCTTCGGAGACATTTTAGATCTAAACTACAGTATTACTAAAATTGCAGTTCTGAGTCTTATCATGAGGAGATATCAAGTCATCTAAATTGAGAACCATTTGAGAAAATAACAACCCCTACTCTAAAAAGTTCTAAATCATGATAGAACTTCAAACTAAAGAACTGTTAAGAAAAAAAAAAAGAAAAAAAAAAGGTTGTGAGGGGCTGGGAGATAGCTCCGTAGCATAAGCGCCTGCCTGGCAAATGCAAGGTCACGGGTTCTATCCCCAGTACTGCATGCTGTGCTGGCCCCAGAGTTGGGTGTGGTGGTGCATGCCTGTAATCCCAGCACTAGGGAAGCCGAGACAGGAGGATCACTACAAGTCTGAACTGTGTAGCAGGGGTGGGGTGGGGACAGGACTAAAGGACTGGCCCACATTACAGTGGACTAGAATGATCCTGAATTAGATCCCAGGCCAGGAAGAAGGCCGTCTTGCTCTAAGGGACATGAGGAGAATGAATGAAATGAATATGCTCAATAGAGTGCTTTATATCAGGACTTGGAAGTCTTTGGTGAGGGGATTTTTAAGGGCAGTGGCATCAGAACCCACAAAACACATAAGAAAAAGAATAAACCCTAATGTAAACTGTGGATAATAATAACACACCAGTGTTGGTCCAGAAATCACAAGAAACATCACACCAATGCAGGAAATTAAGATAGGAAACTCTGTTCTCTGGAGAGGCACATGGGATCTCTGTGCTTTTGGCCCAATTGTTATGTGAATCAATATAGTTTAGAAGCTAAAATCTTTGTTGAAAAAGAAGCATTAATACATGGTGACAGATGAACAGAATATGAAATTAGATTTCTATGTCCACAAATGAAGTTTTATCAAAACCCAGGTGTGGCTGTTTTTGTCTTGGACGACAGGGTTGAGTCACCCCAGCATAAGCCCTGGGACCTATGAAGTCTAAAATACGTATTTTATGACCTTTTGCATAAGAACTTTGCTGAGTCCTGGATCACATGGTAGTGTTGTTTCAATGTTGTTTCTGTATCCTTCGTAAATCTGGGTGATGGGTAAAGGCTATATAAGGAAGTTCTTGCAAATTTGTTATGAGTGGAGTATTTCAAAGAAAACAAAAATGTTGCCTGGGCTTTAGCTCCACCCAGGACTTGACCTGAGTTTCTGATCTCTGGTTATGCAGGATTACAGAAGTGGGTTTGCTTTCTGAGAACACACTCTCATTTGTGAAGGAGGGTCCTCAGCTGCTGAGGCTTAGGTAAGACCCAGCCACAGGGCTGATGTGTCTGCCCCACCACTTGTAATGCATATAGTTGGCATCCTTCCAGGTGACTAGTTGAAACCTGGTGCCTGCAGGAAAAGTCTCCAGGGGTCTCCTTGCCCCTGGGTGTCCGTCAGTACCTCATCAGCATCTGCCTTCGAAAGAACCACAGCGTGTCCATGAAGCAAATCTTCTCTGTAGGTAGCTGTGTT
Source organism: Ctenomys sociabilis (assembly GCA_004027165.1). Classification (NCBI taxonomy): domain Eukaryota; kingdom Metazoa; phylum Chordata; class Mammalia; order Rodentia; family Ctenomyidae; genus Ctenomys; species Ctenomys sociabilis. The sequence goes on from PVKA01004670.1 coordinate 32,255, forward strand.
GATGCCTGTGCACTCTCCACCTAACGTAACAGGTGCATTTATGCATTTATGCATTTACTTTGCTGAGGAGGTTGGGAAAATCACCTGGCCTGCTAGAGGAGGGAGGAGTCGGAATAGGGTCCACGTCCCATTTTGCTGTGTAGTTAAGGCTCACCAGCAGAGGTGAAAATCTAGGATTGGTACTGCCATGAGGGTGTGGCCAGAGGTAGCCACAGGCACCAGACCTGTCTCAACCTCCCTACTTCCTGATCTTTCTGTGAGATCTGTGATGGTAGCAGTCAGAACTCGGCAGTTCTTGATGTCCAGACATCCACTGTTGATGATAAGAAAATATAGATCCACACCGATAAAGTTTGATGTCTGGAACTCAGAGGATTCCTTCCCTTGAGCAGTGAAATGACTCTGCAGGGTTGCAGGTACTGTTGAGCAGGTGGAGATGGGAAAGATGATAGCTGACAATGATTGGTATACAGACACTAGGAAAGTTAAATAGGCCCTGAGCAGGGCCACCCTATAATCACCCTTCTGCCCAAGTCAAGGAGGGGGCTTGTTTCTGAGAAACACCACAAAGAAGGATCTCTCTCTGTCCTCAGATAACTCAAATTCCCAGTTTCTCTGTAAGTGAAATACATGCTACACACCAAGAGGAAGGGGGTCTGATCTGAAGCATGCCAAATGTTGGTTTGGTGCAAGGCCATTGGGGCTTTAAATGTCAAACCCAGAATGTAGTAGAAGAATCCATGGGCAAAACTAAGAGGTTCTGTCATCATTGGCCCACATGGTAACTGGCGTGTGAAAGTCAACTACAGAACTAGTTCACCCAGCTGTTCCTAGCTTTGCTAAGTAGATTCAGAGACTATAAAAGCACAAAGGGTTAATATCCCCAATCTTTAGCACTGCCTTAAATTTTTTAGGCAAGGTAGAGAGCCCTGTGGTGCAAGGCTACACAGGTTAGGGGTGGTTGAAAGGAGAACAATGGCCTTAGGATTGCCAGAGAGATCTGAAACATCTGGTGACCCCACTGTTCTATTCCTTCCTTCTCCTCCACCCTTTGCATTCCCCAAAGGAGGTAGCAGGATGGTTTCTCATTTCCTGGCAGCAAGAAGTTCTCAGGCCTGCATGACAGCCTGAGGTGTATACCCCATTGCATCTCTGCATGGAACTGTGGAAAACACTCCACCTCGTGGGTGACTGAAGACTGAGGGATAGGGTTCCTGGCTCCATGTTAGTTCAGATCAGCACCAGGGTATGAGCCAGGTCTCTGTGCATCCTGTCTGCATCTATCTACCAGGATGTTTGCACAGTGCTTGGAACCTCGGGTTGCAGGACAGTATGGTGTTCCCTAGGGATGTCAGGTCGGAAGTCAGGCTAGTACCATCCTAAAATTTGTGTTGGTGTCTGGCATAGGCCTGCCTCCATTTACATGATAGTGGGTTTAAAACATTTCTTGTTACTATGTATAATGGCTTGTGCCTAGATGTGCCCCCAAAGCCTTATGCCATCGTAGGTGGAGCTTTTTCAGAAGTGGCTAGATCTGGAGCATGTGATGCTCATTGATTCATGGTGTAGTGCTAGGCTCACGGGTACTAGAATTCAGGGAGTGAGGTGAGTGCTATCTGCCCCAGGAGCTTGGGTAAAATAAAAGGGCAGGAAGCCACCACTGCGACCCTTTGATTATTGTGCTACCTGCAGGCCACCATGAACCATCTCCCCCTCTGCAGTGCCCCTCTGCCACGCACCACCCTGCTTTGGAGCCAGCTAATTATGGGCTGAGACCTCTGCATTCTGTGACTAAATAGCTTAATAAACCTTGTGGGTATTGGTATTTTGTCTCAGCAATGAAAGAAGTCATGAAGATAACTGTGAGGAGTCAGTATACATAGCAGAAACATTTTATACATTTTCTTTCAAAAGCAAGCCTGTGTATACCTGTCTAGAAGTTAGCTTTTAAGCAAAAACAAAACCAGAAAAAGTACACCATTTGAGTGAGACCTTAAAGCAAAGCAAAAATCTTGATATTTAAGCTTTTTAAATTCTTAAGACATGCTACACAGGTGTAGCAGTTGGCTTCACAATGGAACATACTTTAAGAGAATGGCTTGAGATGTAGCTCAGCACCCTTTCCTTCCAGCCAGTGACAGCAACCCAGGCACATGGGCTGCAGCGCGCTGTGTGTTACCCCTGAGGCTCACCATCATTGCTTCCAACTACACAGAGGCCCACAGGGTTGTGCCCAGTGAGACCCCATCTTCCAGGGAACTGTGTGAGGCTCAGGCAGAGCAGTAACCTTAGTGTGTAACTGCCTGGGCCCCCTCATCTGTCCTCCTCCTGGAGCCTTCCCTGTCCTCTATTCTTTTCGTTCAGGGAAGACTCCAAGGATACCTGCAGATGTGTCCCTGAAGGCTGAGAAAGGGGAGTAAGTGAAGAAAACGCAATGAAGATAGCCCTGCTCGGTGCCGGGTTGTACTCCCAGGAGCCAGAAGCACCTAGAGTTGAAGTACACTCCCTAGTCTACTGACCCAGGAAGCATGCCAAGGACGTCCCAGCTGCAGTGCCTGGGAGTAGGACGCCTCCATGTACTGTGGAGCCCAGAACAGTCCTTCCCCACAAAAAGGCTGTCCACCCGCCTGTAAAGAGTCCAGCAGGGTCCTGTTCCCCAGGAGCCCCTGTGTGGCTTGTACCCTGACCTCAGCATGCACCCTTGTACAGGAGCCAGTGCTGGGAAGCTGTGGCCATGGACAGGGCTGCGTGCCGCCCTGTCACTGCAGGTCTGTGATCTCTGGACAGAAGGAACGTACTTCACCAACATGCTAGCTAGTGGGTAAGACCTAACCTAGTTAGAAATGTTGTGCTTAGATAAATCTTTTTTAATAGCATTTTTTTTTCTGACTAGAAGTGTAGTCCAATTGTAGAAATGTTGGATATTTCAGAAAAAGTATAAAAAATAGAAAAGTTGCTTGAATGCTTACCACCCAGAAATTATGTAGAATAAAAAATTTAAATCCTCATATAATTCTCTCATCACCTTTGGGTACACATCTTACAAAACTTAAGCATAAAAATGTCTGTCACTATACATCTAAAACATTTTAATAAAAATATGTAAATCATCAGGAACTTATTTTTTAGAATGTGTCCATGTGCAGAACATAATTATTGGAAAAGAATGCTAGAAGTACATACATCTTTAGTTAGAAAAAAGGCTTGCCTGGGTGACTTGATTTCTGCATTTGGGAGTATTTCCGAATGGTTTAAAAACTATATTTTAGATCATCATTGCAGTCATGCTATGTTTAGAGTTGTGTGTCCTGTGACATCACGTGATATTATCCAGTGGCATTGGCCCCTGTGTCTGATGGCTGTAAGATATTCTTCACTTGGTGATGCTTTGATTGTTTTGGTTCCTTCATCATGTGCTATATGGATTGTTCCTGGTTTTTTTTACAGTGAGTCAGTAACCTGCTATAAATAGCTATGTTCTGGAGTTGCTTTGTTTCATTGTCTGAATCGTCTTCAGGATTCAATTCTGAAAGTGTAGTCACTGGTGAAAAGTGTATGATTTTTAAGGTCGTTGTTCATTTGAACAGACTGGTTTGAGGAGTTTCTGCTTACTAATTTCTAGCAGACTGGCTCTTATTCACGGTTTATAATAAAATGCGTATTGCAGATTGCTGTTATGTACTCTTTTTATGATATTTATTTTATTGCAGCAACTGGATAGCTTATTCCTTTTTACATCAAGACCTTCATTTTCAAAATTTCTGTATGCTTTTTAATTTTAATTTTTATGTTTTTATTACTATGTGATGCATAATTATATCCATCTTGGGGAATTGGCACATAAAATATTGCATCTTAGCCATTTTCATTTGGCAAATCCTCTTTTTTTATTATAATTTTTAAAAATTTTTCCTTTATTTATTATAGGGTCTCACTATGCAATTCAGACTCATAGTGATCCTCCTGTCTCAGCCTCCCCAGCACTGAGATTACAGATGTGTACCATCAGGTGGGGTTCAGGCACTGTACAGCAAGCAGTACTGGGGATCAAACCTGCATCCTTGCACTTCCCAGGCAGACACTTAGACCACCAAGCTATTTCCCCAGCCCTCTCTATAACATTTTTATGGTATTCATTTCTTCCACATTGCTATATAATGTTCATAGCTGTCATTTTTAATGGTTCAAATTATTCCATTGACTTCACGTCTCATAATTCAGGGAACTGTTCCCTTCATGAACCATTAGGTCATTTCCAAGTTTCTGCTTTTATAGTGTAGTGGTAAATGTGGGCCATTTGGGGTCAGATCCCCAAAGTGGATGGACTGGGTGTGTGTTTAAATTTTTGCTCATCCAGAGTTTTTAACTGATTCCTCCTGGCCAGTCTTCTGGATTAATCTAAATTATCAAAACCTCATCTTAATGGCCCTCTGAAAATCAGGGTACTGTTAGGCAGGGCCCCCCAGAATCAAAGGCAGGACTGTCCTTGGGAAAAATGTACTCACCCAGGGGGCTGCTGGTTTGCACAGTGACCCTGCAGGGCTCTGGAAGTATCACAGTGCAGACAGAGGCTTTCCTTGAGTATCCTGTGGGAGTACTTAGAGAAGCCTTTTATTCCAGGGCCTTGCCATCCAGGAGAGAAAACTCAGAGGCTGGGAAGTAATCCTCTTGTAACCCTTCCTTTCTCTCCCCTTTTCCTTTTGTAAGGGCATCATCAAGGAAGGATGGAAATACATGTATGGTTTCTTACTTCTGCTAAAGCACTGCAGCAGCTTCATTTTCAGAAATGCAAAACGGGCGCGTTCCTAAATGGTGTCTTTGTTGACCATGAGCCGTGTGGTTTGGCCCCAGAGTTATCTCCGATAGCACAAATAAATCTGGCGGCCTCCAGTTGTCTCAAGCTAAGCATTAGCTCCTTCCCCTGTTGTCTCCCTCCTCACAGATTTCCTCTTGGCCTTCAGCAACACAGACTCGCTCCTCTCATTAATATGCCCTGTTAACTGCTGCCAAACCTCTAGCAGTTTAGTGCATATGTTCCCTTAATCATTTCTCTTTGTTCTAGAAGTCTGGGTTTGGTTTCTGGACCCCCCTTTTCCTGTGCCCCCCACCCCTTTCACCATCACCGTGGCTGGCTGGAGCATTCTACTGTCTACTGTGCACATGTTTATTTAGAGAGCTTGGAGAGTACGTGTCATTCAGAGCACTGCCGTGGGCTCACAGTGTGCCGACCCTCGCTCCCAGCTGGTCTCCCCAAGCCCGGGCCTCAGGAACCCAGGTGAAGATGGCCCAACCCGATGGAAAGCAGAGGTTCTGGAAGATAATGTTAATTCCCTGTGTGGACAAGGAGTCCTTCTTAGGGCTTCCTGCTGGCCCAATGCGAGAAAAGGACGCTTTATACTTGGAGCTCGGCTGCAGGAGCACATTCGCTGTCAATGGGTTATTCACGGTGTCCAAGAGAAATACCTGTGGGGCTGTATTTCATGGATGGAAGTGGACTGGCACACGTGGGCTCGCGCGGAGTGCCCTGGGCCTGTCTGGGAGGGGCTGGGGACCAGCAAGCCCCGCCCACAGGACCTGGGGTCTCAGATCTTGGGCTCCTCTTAGCCTAGGCCGGGTGCTTTGGGCCATGGGACTCTCCAAGTCATCTGCATGGGGATGACTGGGGGCGGGGGGGTTTGCCATGTGCCACTTTGCTTTTCTGTGGAAGACTTTTCTCTTGAACGCCAGCCGTGTGTAAAGTTCCACCCAGTTCCTTTAGTCCAGAGGAAGGATGAGAACTCAGAGTGCCAGCTTTCTTTTTTTAGAACCCCTGTCTCCTGCCAGGGTGTTGTAGACCCCTCCAGGCTGATTATTAGAAACTTTATTCTAAGTCCAAGTACCAGCTCTTACCCAGCACTGCCCTTCTGCTCCCCCAAGGTAGATACTGCAAAGAGGCCCTCAACCGCGCCAACAGTAAGTGGGCATAGCTCATACTATTGGATAGACCCTACCCAGAGCTTGAAGCTATGCCGTCACCGCCATGAGGATGAAAACTCCTGCCATGACCTCAAAACATGTAGCACCGAGTTTCTCAGAGAAAATTCTCAGAATGAGGGATTTTTGCGCCTCTCTCTCTCTCCCTCTCTGTTTTTCTCTTTCTCTTTCTCTTTCTCTTTCTCTTTCTCTTTCTCTTTCTCTTTCTCTTTCTCTTTCTCTTTCTCTTTCTCTGTCTCTGTCTCTGTCTCTGTCTCTCTCTGTGTGTGTGTGTGTGTCTCCTTTTCATTTTGGGGGGAAAGCCCAGCTAATTTTGACCTGTTAGGTGAAGATTAGTATATTTTTCTCCTTATCCCCAAAAGAAAGGTTTGTATTCTTTTATATGAAACCATTTTAAAAGCAGAACTGAAGCCTAAAATGATCCAGGGTTCTCTTGAGTTCTCAGAAGGTGTAGATTTATTTACTGTAGTTAAAACATAATTAGTTCTCAGGGGATAGTGTATCTTTTAAACCGCTTTATAGCCACCATATTGGTTTTTCTAAATAATCAGAAACTTCTGTTGCGATTGTGTACTAGTGTTCCAACAGAAACACACCTTAAGTAAAAACAAATGTTGGGATTTGTCACTTGAAGAAGGCACACACATCAGACAGGAAGGAAAAAGCTTGATCAGATCCTCCAAAAAAAATATAGCCAAGTCTTAAACTGAACAACAGCTCTGGCAAGTTCATCCTTCCTGTCTGATAAATGACATTTTCTTCATTCATTCTTCTCCATTCATCTCAAAAACACTAGAAGGAAGCCAGGTGTGGATGGTGGTGCCTATAATCCCAGCATTCAGGAGGCTGAGGCAGGGGGATTTCTGCTAAGTAGAAGTCCAGGCTGAGCTATATAGTAAGTTCAAGGTTGGTCTAAACTACATAGTGAGATTCTGTCTTAAGAGAAAAAGAAGCTGGAAGGAAAATGACCTCTCCACCACTGTGCATCTCTACAGATTGTACAGATCCTAAAGGTGGCCCTTGCTGCCCCCCCCCCACAGGTAGCCCAGCCCTCCCCGCCTTATCTGTACTTTGGGCCCAGCTGCTCTGTCTTGTTCTAGCTGACCAGTTTTCCCACCATTTGCAGGTTGATGTTTGAGATGCCACAGGAAATGGGTTTAATAGCCATCGCAGTCCAGCAGACTCAGGGCAAAGGTCAGTCCTCTTTGGTTACCCTTGCTGTTATTATTCTTTTCCAAAATCTGTGATTCTAGTGGCCAGAAAGCCTGTGGGTTGTGTGTGCTGATCACTGAGACAACTCAAGTCAGAGATTGCTCTGTGTTCATACTCACCAGAAATGGGGCGAGAGGGAAGCAGGCTGCATGGGAAGATTTAGCTTACGTGGAGTCAAATCATCTTCTCAAACTACAGTCGCATAATCTCTTGATGTTGGCAGGGGCAGCTTTGCTCTCCAGGGATCTGTCCTTATACTACGTGAATCAACACATCCTGGACACATTTGTTTTCGTAGAAATGCTCCTTGAGGTCTAGAACATGCCTGTGTCTGTAGGAAATGTCATAGGTGGGATTTGCAGGAGTGAACATCATTCAGTGCCCTTCCCACGGTGACCACAGAGAAGCAGGGGCTGCCAGCTTCTTTCACCTGCCTGGTCAGAGTCCTCCAAAGCTGGGAGCAGGTCCCAGGTGCCCTGTGGCACGTGGAAGAGATGAGAGCTGAGAGAAAAGAGATCTTATGCCTTCTTGCTCCTTTCTCTTGAACATAACTCAAAAAGGAAAAAAATTATTTATCAAATTTATATGACTCAATATAATGGATTTTTAAAAAGAGCATTCTAGAAGAACTTTAGCTAACACAGTACTTCTCACTTAGATGACTTGACTTTCCTACCTCAGGTTGAGGAAGTCACAAGTCTGAGAGTTAGGGCCAGGGATCAGCTTTTAAAATGACTTCACTGAGATGAAATTCACAGATCTGAGTCCCCCATGGAAAGTGTGTAGCTCTGGTTGTTAGTATATTCCTTGGATTGTGCAAATATTGCAACCACAAGGATTGAAAAGTGGCTTCCAGCACTTCCTGGGGCTCAGTGAGGGGTTTTTTCCCAAGGCCCTCCATCTCTGTTATCCCCTTGCCATCTGATCAGGACGAAACCCAGGGTACTGCTCAGACACTGCTCTGTATTACTATACAAGCATAAATTATATGCTCACTGAGGCAGGGCATTGTGCTAAGGGCGGAAACATTTTCAGCAGCTTATCTGCACATTATGAGTCTTTCTTTTGTAGAGTAATGCAGGACATCCAGGCATGTGCTAGGCCCCTTTGTGCACGGCTGTGGTAGGGGGAGGGGAAGCTAAGATTTCCTTGTGGGAAGCAGCACTTGGCTAACCTGCCTACCTTCCAGGGCGGGGGCCAAACGCGTGGCTGAGCCCCTTGGGATGCGCCCTTTCTACTGTGCTGCTGTCCGTCCCCCTGCGGTCCCAGCTGGGACAGAGGATTCCATTTGTCCAGCACCTGATGTCCCTGGCCATCGTGGAGGCCATACGGTCCATTCCCGGATATCAGGTATGTGTGGTTTAAATATTAAGTCTGGCACCTCCCCCTGTGGGCGCATACTTTGGCGTGTTTGCCTCTAGCATATGTTTGCTCATTTGGTGGTGGGAAGGAGATGTCTCCGTGCCCTTTGCAGAGCTGGTAGCCAAGTGTGCTCAGCATTGCGTGGCACCATCTGTCCCTCCTCAGCGCCCCCTTCGAGCGTGCTTGGCTAAGCTCTGCACATCCTGTAAGGTGAGCTTTGCTTTCAGCAGACACACTGAGTAAGATGGACCGGGTGGAAACAATTGCATGTTCTTATTTTACGGACCCAAAAGCCTTCTCATGTCTTACCTCTGCTTTCCATCATCACTGCTCTGCACCGCTGTCCGGTCTGCAGTTGACCAGCACTGTTCTGCTGGGCTGGGGACTATCTGCCTCCTGCCATCAGGACAGACTGCCTGCATCATTCCTACTGCTGGATACATTGGTATCTTGTTAAAGACAAGGAGAGAACGGTGAGCCCAAACTGGAGCATTTCTTCTGCTTCCAGTGCACTGTTTCCCAAAGGTCCTGGCAGCATTCCAGATGGATCTAAAAGCAGCGTCCTTCCTGCCTACTTCCTTCCTACCTGGGAAGCTGGGTCAGACTAAAAGTAAAGTGATTGTCTTGACTTCCAGCAAGATGTTAAAGCACAGCTCTCAAGAGAGACTAAGTCTCACCAGCAGTTAACAGATGAGAATCCCTTACCTTCCTCCTGCCTCTAGGACCACGCGAGCTCAGCCTCACACTCATGTGTACTGTTGTGCAGGCACAGCTAATTCTCACATCCTTGTTCCCTGCACTGCAGTGAAGTCACTGACTCCATGTACCCATGCCCTGGCAATGTCCTGGACTTATCGCACTGTTACTGACCTCTTAGACCCATTCTTCAGCACCTGAGTTGTATTCTTGTAGGAAAGAGGTCACCAGCTGTAATCCCAGCACTCGGGAAGCTGAGGCAGGAGGAGCACCATGAGTTTGAGGCCAGCCTGGGCTATATAGTGGGACCTTGTCTCAAAAAACAAACCCACAGAAAACAAAAGAATCTTTCATGAGAGATGGCATTTTTAACACTAGCAGCATAATAAATAACTTGTTCTTAGAGAACAAGTCCAATACTCAGCCTAGAAGATGGAATGAGTCTGTTTCCCTTCTTCAGGGCTTTGACTCTGACCCCAGAGCCTTGTTACCATGTGTTCCTTGAGTCCCTGCTGGGCACCAGCTCCCTCACTCCTGTCCACAGCCCCGGGCTCCTGAGCCTCTGCCCCATACCCACTTCTGTCTGCACCATCACTATCTGCTCATCCTCTGTGGCCCCAGTGGAATCCTCCAGTTCTGCTGTCCTGCAGCAGGGCTCACAGCCGTGGGCTCTGAAGCAGTACCACGTGCACTACACATGTCCTGCTCTTTGTAGCAGGAGTCGCTTCCCCATGTCCTCCTCTTTGGAGCTGTGCTGTGCACAGGAAGATGAGCCCTGGTCTCTGCTCCACCAGACAGGTCACACTCCCTCAAGCTGTGACTGCCAGGATGTCTCTGAGCATTAGCAGCTGTCCTGTGGAGAACTCAGCATCCAGGCAGAAAAGAGACACAGTGCTCCGTCCCCAGCCGTTACCATGAGCTCCCTCCCGCCTGGTGCTGCCTTGGTCCTCTGTGCTGTGGTTCCCCTACAGCTGTGAGGGGACAGTGGACTTCTGAACAGTGAAGATAGGAGGAGCTGTGGGAGGTAGGGGAAAGTGGGCCACACCGCATGGCCTTAGACACCAGGCTATGTCTCAGAAAGCCCTGCACTTGAATCCAGTGCTATCAGCGGTGGCAGCCACAGTGTCAGCTCCTCATAAAAAGGGCTGAAAAAATAAAAAATAAAAAAAGAGATCTGAGCCCAGTGCCAGGAGCAAGGAGCTAAAATGGGCTCAGCACCAGTCACCAGAGTGCACAGCTCCCATCCCGTGCAGGTGAGGCCAGCAGCTTCTCTCCTGTCCCTCGAGGGTCTCTGTTGCACCTCGAGGCTCCAGAGGCCTCCTCTACTCTGGCTACCAGCTCCAGCTCTGAGAAGTCTGGCATCATGGAGCCCATTTGAGCTAATCCAGTCTCTGCTCCATTAGGTGCAGGTGTGGGTGTCCATCTTGGGTCCAGCTGCTGGGATCAAGGCCCAAGCAGAGCCTCCAGCCACACCCCTGCAGGGTGCAGCAACATGGGCCACTGACAAGGGAGGCTCTGCCCCACGTCAATGTGGGCCAGTTCTTCAGGGCTTGCTGTGGTAGCTCAGAGCAGCATGTCTCTCTCAGCATCATGAGCACATTTTAGCACTGACCCCGAGGCATTTCTACTACCTTTTGGACACTCTGCAACTGGAGCTTCTCAGGGGAGAAGGGCCCTATCAGTAGTCTCCTCTGTTGCACCCTGTGTTCTGCACCCAGCACTTGATAGTTCCCGATAGTGATTTTCTTTTTTTTGTTTTGGTCTTTTTTTTTTTTTTTTTTACTATTTTCTTTTTGGTACTGAGAATCAAACTCTGGGCTTCGTGCTTGCTAGGCAGACACTGCACCACTGGGCTATGTCCCTGGCCCCTGATAGTGATTTTCTTGAAACTGAGATAGTTTATGAATTTCACTCACAGTTAGGTCTTTTTTTTTTTTTTTTTTTTTTTGGTGGTACTAGGGATTGAACTCAGGCCCTTGTGCTTGCCAGGCAAGCACTTATTCCACTGAGCTATCTCCCCAGCCCTCACAGCTATCTCCCCAGTCCTACAGTTAGGTCTTTTGAGAGTGTTTTTGATAGATCAGAACAGTAGGGGGCTAGGGTAGAGTGCTGGGGTTTCTGCCACACATACTTTGAGCCTCTCACCTTCCATGCCCAGAACTGCTGCTTTTCTATCGGATCATCCTAAAGATATGACTAGTTGTCTGCAAAAGGAGAGAACAAGGTCATATTCTGCTAGTTTTGAGTGTATTCTGTTCATCTTCCTTTTGCCTAGATGATGCCATCCTGGGCCTTTGCATCCTGTGATTGCTTAATTAACATGCAGATGTTTCTCTAGGACATCAACTTACGAGTGAAGTGGCCCAATGATGTATATTACAGTGACCTCATGAAGATTGGTGGAATTCTGGTTAACTCAACACTTATGGGAGAAACATTTTATATACTTATTGGTAAGTTTTCTTTTTCTTTTTTTTTTTTTTTAATGTATTTTGTACAGGATCTCCGTACTAAGCTATGCAGCCCAGACTCATAGTGATCCTCCTGTTTCAGCCTCCTAGTGCTGAGATTACATGCATGAACCACCACGCCAGGTCTCAGTGGCTGGCTCAGCACTCTCAGGGGCCGGGCCAGTGTGGCATGTGGTGCTGGGTATCGAACCTAGGTCCCTGTGCTTAGTCTGCTGAGCTATCTTGCTGGCCTTTATTGATAAGTTTTTAAAGCTTTTCTCTCAGCAGTTTTTACATTAATGATATTACAAAAATTAAAATAGTCTATGCTTGCCAGGCATGGTGGTGCACACCTGTAATCCCAGCACTCCAGGGGTTCAGGCAACAGGGTTGATATAAATTTGAGGCCAGCCTTGGATACATGGTAAGTTCAAGATCAGCTTGAACTATATAGCACATAACAAGACAGTCCCTCAAGAAACCAACCTCCAGGGCTGTAGAGATAGTTCAGTGGCATAGGTGCCTGCCTGGCAGGCATAAAGTCCTCAGTTCAATCCCCTGTACTACAAAAAGAAAAGAAAAAAAAAACTTCCAAAAAAGTCTGTGCTTGAATATATTGCCAATTGAGAGAGCTATTATCTTGTGCTTCATGATTCTAGACCTAGTATACATGTGGAGAGGACTTGGTTGACTGAAACCACGTCAGTGGATTTTGCATTTTCTATCTGTAACCATGGAAACTACAAACACGTTAAGCATTTCTTGCCCCCTCCTATACCTCTGCTTCTTGTTTAACTTGAAATAGTAGAAATAAATTTTGGGTGTTTTTTTTTTTTTTTTTGTGCATTTATGTATGTGATACAGGGTCTCACTATGCAGCTCGGACTCATAGTGATCCTCCTGTTTTCAGCCTCCCCAGTGCTGGGATTACAGGAATGTGCCACCATGCCTGGACTTGTTTGCCAGCTCAGTGTGCCCCTGGGGGTGGGGTCCGCACAGCATTTGGGACCTGGAATTGAACCTAGTCACTATGCTTGACAAAGCAGGCTCTTAGTCCTCTGAGCTATCTTGCCAGCCCTTAGAAATAAACATTTACCATGCCATTTTGTATTCAGAAAGTTTATAAGACAGTTATCTCTCTGGTCTTGCATCTTTGGTTTTATTTTGTTTTTCATGTTTTTTTTTCTGAGACAGGGTCTCCCTTGTAGTGCGGGCTGGTCTTCATTACGTAATCTAGGCTGGCTTTAAACTTACTGTTCAGCCTCCTGAGTGCTGAGATTATAAGTGTATACCCTTTCAAATACCCTGGAGGGGCATTCTTAAATTGTCCTTCCCAGCTATGAAAAAAGTTCCTTCTTAAAATTTTCTGATGGCTGCCAAAGGTGGGGCAAAGCATTCCTATCTCACTTCACACTAGAAAATCAGGCAGGAGATTGGTTTGAGGCAACCTGAAAAGTTTTTAGGGCTCTGGTCATCCAGCCACCAACCTGCCCAAGAGAGTTTAATTGATGTTCAGAAATCAGTAAGGAGGGCTAGCCAGTTAGCTCAGCGAACTAAAGTACCTCCTTAGGCAGAGTGTAGCAGCTAGGTTGAGATGGCAATTGAGATTGAGCATAGTGGTGTGCGCCTATAATCCCAGTGCTTAGGAGGCTGAAAACAGGAGAATCACTATTAGTCTGATCTACTTAATGAGACCCTGTGGACCCTATAGACTCTGTACCAAATACAGAAAAAGAAATCAGCAAGGAATGGAAGCATGTGACCATGTATTGGAAGTACCGGCCACAGAACTCAAGGCTGTGTCCCAGCCCTGCACCAGCAGTGCCACTCTGGACAGCAGCTTCACACTGTACAGCTGCGCTTCCCATCTTCCAGTGATCCACCAGGCTGGATGGAGCTGTCCCACGTGGCAGCCACCGTGGGAACTAAGGAATAAATTCCTACAGCCACCAGGGTGCAAGAAAGAGAGGCCTCACTAGGGAAAGAGTCAGGGCTGCCTGCGGGGTGTCCCTTGGTCCTTATCCAAACATAGCCTAGGTTGACACAAATGTCACTAATGTCTCTACAACTCTGAATGCAAGGGAGAATTTTCAAATTTTCAGTAGAATGCTTTGCTCTCAGTAGGTGCTTTAGGTATTGACTGTCTCTGTTGTCAGACAAATGAATTGAAGGTTTTATACCTGTTGTAATCATTGGTATTTTCAGGTGTGGTTTTTCATTGTTTGTGTTTTAATATTTTTTAAAAATTTTTGTGGTGCTGGATATTGAACAATACTAGGCAAGCACTGTACCACTAAGCATTCTCTAGCCCTTTGTATTTTTTATTTTGAGACAGGATTTCACTTAAGCCACTAATCTGTTTAGGCTGGCCTCAAGCTTGCTATCTTTCCTGCCTTGGACTCCTGAGTAGCTAGGATTACAGATTTACACCACTGTACCTGCCAGCTTGGTTTGTATTTTAATGTCTGGTATATGCCTTTAAAAATCTGGTGAGTCTATCCTTCCTTTTACAATAAAGTGTCCCTTCACTGATACTACAGAGGCCATTCTTCTGGCTGATGTGGTGACTCTTCTCCTAGAGACCCTAGAGGTGTGCCTGTCCTTTGGCCTTATACTGCTTGTAGTCTCCCTTTTCTGCTGGAAGACCTATGATGGTAACCAAGAAGAACAGCATCCCTGAACATAAGCCTGTCCTTCCCATACCCAAGCCTCTACCCCAGGGACTTTCCAGGGTAGACGGTTCAGAGATGGATCCTCAGGGTGAACTGAGACCAGGTGTAAATTCTCTGAACCCAAGGTTTATCCCTAAGCCCCTGAAGAAAATTCGTTGTCTCCAAGTGTGTCCTATCATTCATGCAGAAAAGGAAAAGCAGATTGTGTTTTCTGTCAGGCTCATACCTGGACCAGGTAAGGGGTTGTTACTCCAGAAACGCCACCCGGGACCCTGTCCCAGCAACAGCTCCTGTTCACAGTCCCTGGGTCTCATCTTCCCCACCTTCTTCTTCTCAGTAAAGCTGAGATGCCCTTTTTCTAGGAAAGAGGAAGTTGGAGTAAAGTTCTAGCTGGAGGGCTGGGGCGTAGCTCAGTGGTGGAGCTCTTACCCGATGCACACAAGACCCTGCATTCCATCCCCAGCTGCACAAAAATGAGAACCATAGCTTTTTCAGGGGCAGCAGAAGACCAGATGATGCAATTAGCATGCAGGGCTACTATTTTTGTTTGTTTGTTGTACAGGCTTTGGGTGTAATGTGACTAACAGCAACCCTACTATCTGCATCAATGACCTCATTGAAGAATACAACAAGCAAAATCAGGCAGACCTAAAGCCTTTACGAGCTGATTACATCATTGCCAGGGCTGTGACGGTGCTGGAGAGACTCATCGACACATTTCAGGACCAAGGGCCCAACAGCATCCTCCCCCTGTATTATAAATACTGGATACACAGGTCAGTGCCTACAGGTCTACTAGTCAGTAGCTCAGCATCCTAAAGCAAGGGGGTGCATACTGGCTGGATAATTAGGTTTTTACCTCTGGGATGGAGAAGCAAAAGACACTGCCTTGACTGAGTTAGCTTTTTGCTTTTCTTTTTCTTTTTTAAAGGCAATAAAAAAATAGTAACACAAAATATTAGAAGTGATACAGAATTTCACTAAACTGATAGGAACTCAACAATGGTTGTTATATTGCATAATGTTGTCTTCATATTAGTTAATCAGATGTAAGCATGCAAAATTGGTCAAAACAAGAAAAAGAAAATTAAGCATTAACTTTTTTCAATAAGCCAGTAAAAATCAGCAATACAATTATCCAAGCTATCCTGTATATATAAATATATTTTCTCTTCTTTCGTTTTCTCCTTTCATCCCAGTTGTTCCTTCCCTTTGAACAGTTTCTTTCTTTTACAGCATCTATTGTACCATTGAGATTTTTTTTTTACTCTTTCAGTTTCTTATGCTAGGGAGAAAGTACAGTGTTTGCACATTGGGTCTGATTTATTTCCCTTATCAGTATGGTCTCTAGTAGCATCCATTTACCTATTAAAGCGAGTAATACTTTATCTTTTTATAGCCGAGTAATACTCCACTGTATAAAAATACCAAATGTTTTTTAATCCATTCCTTAGCTGATGGGCATTTGGGTTGTTAGCTTTGCAGGGACCTCCTGGTAGGACGTGTGGAAAGGCTGCCACCCAGAGCACCCTAAAACCAGTCAGTGTGATTTCCCCAAAGAAGCATCAAGCACACCTGGAGCTCTTGGGTGCAGTGGTTGTCAAAGTGAGAGCCCTGAGCAGCATTGCAGCCTCATCCGATAACTTGTTAATAATGCACATTCATGCCCAGGACCTACACTGGAAGTCAGGCTGGGGCCCGCGCAGTGCTAACTGCAGCTGGTGTTCTGAGATGCACTGCCTCCACCCGGCAGAAATGCCAGCGTCTTCTGCCCGACCAAGGGAAGGGCTCAGAGGTGCTTGGAGATGAAAGAAAACTAAAAAGGCTGACAGCCGGCTTCTGTCTGTGTCATAGGAGATGCTGGGTGCGGGGCAGCAGCCATGATAGATGCTAACGGGCATTAGATGTGCATTGGTCCTGTGCCTCTGACACAGATAGCCTCTGTCAGGTGGTGTTACTGTGTCCAGTCTGGAATTCTTGAGGGTGGGGTGGCGGTTGGGGTGGTAGGGGGCTGCGCTTTCCATAGGAGGGAACTGCTGAGTCACTACAGAGTTGCGCACCAAGCGGCATGAAGCCTGGAGCTAACTTTTAATAATGCAAGAGGGAAAGTGGGCCAAGAGAAAAGCAGGTAGAGAAAATGCTGTCATTGGTTTGGATAAGGGGAGCACAAAGTTTGATATACTATTCTCTCAGCTCTGTGTAGGTCTGAAGTTCTTCAAAATAAATATCTGGGGTGAGAGGACCCAGGGATGCAGCTCAGTGACAGAGCACTTGGATGTACAAGGCCCCACAAAAAAAGTAAAGTTTAAAAATATATAGTAAATTGAGGTGAGGCTTCTGTACCTTGAAAACCATTGACAAGGATGTAAGTTACAGTTGCTTTTGGCAAAGCCCTAGAAGCAGCAGCAGCAGAGTGATGCTGCCAGCTTTATAAGCTAATTGGTCCTCTCCTCTGCCTGAGTCTCAGCTGCAGGGACTCAGTTACAGGTGCTGTGGAGCGCAGGGTGGGCAAGCAGAGCCAGTACCATGACCAGAATCCAGAGTCCTAATCCATAACCCTGTTAGTTTATTTTTATTTTGTTTTTTTTTTAAACAAGTTCTCACTATGTACTTCAGTTTGGCTGTAACTCATGGCAATCCTCCTGCTTCGGCCTCCCCAGTGCCAGGATTACGCGTGTGTGCCACGTCCAGCTGACCCTGGTTATTTGGTTCTTATGAACCAACTCAGGAGAGACCCAAGGAGCTGAAAGCTCAGTGGGGGCTGCCCTGTCTCCATACCCAGCCTCTGTCCTCTTCCCGCAGCCTCAGCCCCTTAGTAGAAGGGACAGCTGTTTTGCCAGCTTTCCCACCACACTGCCAGTGACGCCCCCTCCCCCATGCTTCCTTTGCAGTGGCCAGCAAGTCCGTCTGGGCAGCGCCGAGGGCCCGAAGGTGTGGATCGTGGGCCTGGACGACTCTGGGTACCTGCAGGTCCACCAGGACGGTGGCGAGGTGGTGACTGTGCACCCTGACGGCAACTCCTTCGACATGCTGCGCAACCTCATCCTGCCCAAGCGGCGGTAGCGGCCACGCGCACGCACCTGCGCCTCTGTCGGCCTCTGCGGGACCTGGAGCTGCTGCAGCGTCGAGGGCGGCTTCCCTCCTCAAGGCACTTGTTAGCGCTCATCTTTTTTTCTATTTTTCTGGTTCTTAAAAGTTTTGTTGTTTTATTGGATGTCTGAAGATGCCTCCACATGGTGGGCCAACAGGTGAAGGATTTAGTTTAGGGAAGGCCCACATGGGCGTGAAATCACCCCCTGACTTTGAACTTGGATCTGAGTTTATTAGCAAAAATAATTCTTTTTACATGGCAGTAACAATGTTGTCATTCAAATGATTTTCTAGTGATAGAGACCGTTTCAGCCCTAAGCTATTAAAAAATCAGGGGGCCAGGGAGATGGCTCAGTGGAATAAGTGCTTCTCTGGCAAGCACAAGGGCCTGAGTTCAATCCCTGGTTCTGCAAAAAAAAAAAAAAAAAAAAAAAAAAAAAGTTTAAAAAATGCAGGCTGGCGGTGCATTGGTCGTTTACAAGCACCCAGGAAGGATTCCTCAGTGGGCAGAACATTGTGTCAATGGGGGAAAGAGGAGGCTGCTGCTCACTGCAGTCCAAGAATGCCCGCTGGCCTGGGTGTGATGATGATGGAATTGGTTCCTCCCCCTGGCAAGGTCTTGGGAGCTGTGCTTCCTGAGCTCAGCTTACTGCATGCCTGAGGGCAGGGCTCAAGTCCAGGACCTTTCGGGTGCAGAGGAGCAGCCTGAGCAGGAGCGGATCCAGCTCTGCCTGCTGGAGGTGGAGGCACTTTGTGCCACATGCAAGGCAGATTTAGGAGCTCTGAAGGAAGTTTCTGGCTCACTGCAAAATACAGAGCATTCCTGCAAGGCTGCGGAGACTCAGTTGACTACGCTTTTGGTTGTTGTTTTTGAGACAGGGTCTCTCTTTCTCTCATTTTTTAAAACAATATATATATATATATATACTTTTAGACTGACCTTGTACTCACTGTATACCCCAAGCAGACCTCAAACTCACAGCAATCCTCCTGCTTCAGCCTACAGATGCTGGGATTACAGGACTGTGCCACCACCCTAGGCACCATGGCCCTACATTTGAAAATCTTAATATTTGCTCCCTCCTTCCTTCTACCACCAAGAAAGAAAGTGATACACCAAAAACCATCAGTTTGGAGGAAGAATATGTGTGCGCATATGCATGTGTGTGCATGTGCATGCTTCTGCACCTTTCAAGAAGACAGTCAAGATCTGATGTCCAGATGTCTCAGAACAGGGGGAGGGAAGCCGTTCCCAGGAGCATGCAGTGCGCTTCCCACACAGCCCCTGTCTCCCAGCTTAGGGCCACACCCACCCCTTTTTAGCCTCAAAAGGCTTAATTGTGTTCACTCTTCTCTCTTCCTGCCAGTCTCAGCTGAAGTCAGTGGGAAAAACTCCACGAAGCACTCAGCTTTGCACAATCCCCCCTCATTGTGAACTCACACTATCCTCTTGCAGGCCTCGGAGAAGCCAGCCTCATTCCAGAAACGTGTGGTTTCCAGTGTAAAATCTGTCCTTCTGAGCCAGGCACAGACAGCCCCACAGGGAGAACACAACACCGTGTCTAGTTAAGTACACCAACTCCATCTGTGCTTTTTGGAAATGTAACTGTAAAGGAACTTCAGAAGTCATGTTTGCAAAGAAGACTTCCATTTGGATTGTTTTTCTTAAGAAATCACTCTTAAATGGTCAGGTCTTCTTCTGGAATTAATGACGAATCTAAGCAAAAGGCCACACCACCCAGTTGACAAAGCCGACTCACCCTTGAGAGGCGCCCTCAGCCATCTTCAGGCTGAGCTCTGGCAGCCAGTGCTGCAGCTTCGTTTCGGAGCTGGTCGCAGAAGGCAGGTCATCTCTCAGAGCTGCCGCGGTTGGCTTTTTGAATTTCTTTGGGGAATTATTTAATGAAAACCATACTGTGTTTTGTTTTAAGCTGAAAGCTTATTCTAGATGGTTCTTCTTTGGGGAAAAAACCTTATCATTTAATTTCCTTTCTGTAAATTAAAACTGATGAAGTGTGGTCATGTCAAAGCACCCCAAGATGTCCCATGTGGTGCCACTTGGCCCCCTCAAAGTTAGCTTTAGAGGGGTGTTTTTGAGGGCCGTGCGGGATAGCCAGTCATCTTGAGGGAGACAAAAATAGGCCACACTATACATAAACCTGGTTTTGCCTCAGATGAACCAAAGACTCCTGAAATTTGCTTCATAGAGAAAGTGAAGGCATTTTACTAGAGCCACAGTGGACTGTCTGCCACTCTGGACTCCACAACTAGGGTGTTCTTGCCCTCAGGAACTTCAGTGTCTTCATGAAAACTTTATACTTTCTTGTCATCTTTAAAATAGGGCCACTAACCTCATGATCACCATAAGCATTTACAGCATGGATTATCTCATTCCCTAGTTCACAGGGCATCCAAAGCTTAGTGTGGAGGTATATACCTTTAATCCCAGCATTTGGGAGCAGAGACAGGAGGATCACTGCAAGTTCAAGGGCAACCTAGGCTATGTAGTGCAACTGTTTCAAAAATCAAAGAAAATATAAAAGTACATTGAATACCTACCATGTCTTGTTGGAAGGCAAGGAGTGCCCAGCTCTGGAGTCACGGGGCAGTGACAGGAGAAGTGGGCTTTCCACTGCCCTGCTGGAGTAGCTCGAGGGACCTGGCAGGGCAGGATATGGCACATTAGGAAGGACCTGTGCCCAGTGGGTGACCCTGCAGTGTGCTGTTGGGACCTGACTTGGGAACAAATGGTACCTCTGAGGCTGGGGGAGACCCAGATGGGGAGCCCGGAGGCTGGACCACAGCCTGCAGGAGCCCCAGCCTCGGTATAGGAGCCCGCCCTGTTCTGGCTGCTTCAAGTCTTTGGCTGGACAGGAGCTCATGTCCCTGGTCGTCACTGTGCATCTTAGAAAGTGTCAACCTTTGCTTTTTTTCTTCAGCTTTTCAGAGTCACTTGTGAAAAGAATCACTTCAAACCAATGCCTATAAAAAGCAAGTCTACCAAAATAAACTGAAAAGTCTCTCTGTTGTTCTGGCTCATTCTTGCTTTTAACCCACAAATTTTATTTTAAAAAACAGACAGTCTGCTTTTGTAACAATATTTTTATTTATGTTTAAACGAATTTTTAAAATAAAATATTTATACATAGTAAGGAATATGTATGAATTTCTAAAATATTAAGAAGCTAGGTTTTAGGGGTTTTATTTTTATGTATTTTTGACAGTAATCTTGTTACTATAAAGTTAACAAAACCCAGAAATAAGAATTAAAATATTTTCAGTTGAGATGAGGAATAAATGTAACAATTTAGATTGTGTAGGGATTTTTCTTGTTCTGTGAAAACCAACTGATCTTTATCAAAAGTATTTGCCTCCCCTGCAACCTTATATATCATGCTGAAGTTTAGGAACGCTGTGAATCCTGCATTTTTGATAGCCTAATTCACCAAAACAAGATACCAAAATTTTGTGGCACTCATTTGGAAGTTACCTGTGGTGGCGCCCACAGTCCGCCTCAGCTGTTCCAATAAATTGGAACCTGGGTAGACTTTATTTTCAGGGCACTGGTGCTATCCCCACATTAAGGTGGGGCCAGGTGGAGAGATATAGCCCCTAGATTTTCTCTGCAGAGATACAAATAGAAGACTTTTCTAGAAGGCTTCCAAGAATAAAAGTATGTTTTTTTCCCTGGGGGAGACCCTGGAGTAACCAGCTGGTCCTGAATTAGGCTCATGTCTCAAGTTGTTGATCTGGCTTTTTTGCCAATGTGATACATGTTAGGGCCCCTCACCATTTTTCTTTCTTTCTTTTCTTTTCTTTTCTTTTCTTTTCTTTTCTTTTCTTTTCTTTTCTTTTCTTTTCTTTTCTTTTCTTTCTTTCTTTCTTTCTTTCTTTCTTTCTTTCTTTCTTTCTTTCTTTCTTTCTTTCTTTCTTTCTTCTTTTTTTATTCTGTGAAACAAAAATTAAAATGCTTCCTCTTTCCCTGCCAGTGGAAGTTGATACCACATGAGCTGCAGGGTTCAGACACTTAAAAGATGGAGGGATATTAGATGGCCACAGTAACTGTGTGCTACTTTGGGGGAACCCTTGGCCATCTTTAAGCAGTTTTAGGGGCATCATCCTTCCTGTTGTAGGTGATGAAAACTTGTGTTGCTTCAGACAAGGCATTTTCCATTACCACAAACTTTCTTTTCCATGGACACACATACTCCATGTTGCACCTATTTACATTATCATCCTTAAGTCTCTAACATGGTTGTTTTCTCAGCAGTAACCTTTGTTAGTGAACTGTTCCCAAAACCTTCATGATTTGTGTTTACTGAACGCAGCCCCAGGGGATAATAACCAGGTAGACACAAAAACATTTTGTGGTACTTTATTGAAAAATGTTGGTGACGTCTCCTACTAATCAAACCTAAGGTCTCAAGGCTTCATTAGGAGACTCATGAGCATTAGAAACAATATGGTTGGCTTTCCTCGGGAACACACACTCCACCGACCAGAGGAGGGGGAGGGGGCACACCTCCAGCCCCTGTACACTGTGGCTCTGCTTCTGAGGCCAGCACACCCTGCAGGGAATATATAGGCTCCTCACCCAGCAGAAGGTCGGCTGTTGACAGCTCTGATTCTTGAATTTCAAAACCTGTGAAAAGTCCTCTCCACTCAGAAGGTAGAGAAATTTCCTAAAAGTAAACTGTTTTTGAAAAAGCAGCAAAATGATGCAGCACTTACTGAGCAAGGAACACATGGAAAGTCTGTGTCTCCATAGACCATCCAAACCACAGCCCTGAGCTGGGGGTGTAGCTCAGTGGCACAGCGCCTGCCTGGCAAAGACAAGGTTGAGAGTTCAATTCCCAGTATCAAAAAAAAAAAAAAAGTCAATGAAGGACATCAAATCATAGCCATGACAGATTTTTTAAATGGTGACATCTCTGGGCAAGAAACTAAAAATTAAAAGTAATGAGATTTTATTTTTCAAACACTGCTAGTGCTTTACAAAAGATCTCTATCCACCTGTACACACAATGACACATTCAGAGGAAGCTCTTATGTAGGAGATGCTTAACAAGTGTCCATCACTCTCGTGACATCCCTTAGCATGCCCGTAGTGGGCCACTGCATTTCCATATTGCACATGCAATTCGCCACCCGGGTCAGCACTGCTCATAGCAATCCAAGTTGGAGGATTACAGAGCTGTGCGGCAGTGGAGCCAGCCTGACTGCCCCTTGGACAATACCTGGCCACACAGGTCTTTTTGCATTTAATGCCTAAATGGTATATTCTGAAAGTGCTGTTCCTGGTGCTATCAAAAATCCATCCGGCCAAGGGCATAAGCGCTTGTTAACGTGTTTGTGAAGCACACCTGCGTGTACACACCCACACTACAACTGGCTTGCTGATTTTTGCATTCAGGAAAAAATTAAATTTTTAAAAAATTCGTAAGACTCATGAATCACTTTTAAAGACAGTGGAGTGTCCAGGGAACTGAAAAATGACCACCTTTCAGCCTTAACTAAGAGCAGAGGAAAAGATCCTGCCTGTGCCTCTGCCCCGCCCTCCTTCCATGCCTGGAATCAGGGTGCCTGCCCGCGTGGTTGCCCCTCGCTCCTCTGAGAGTTGCAACACGTTAGGCCACCAGCAAGATGCCCGAAGCTTAATTTCAAGGGGGAAGAAACTGAATCAAAGGTGGTGAGCTTGAGGTCGTGGTGGCTGCGGACCTTCAGGTTTGCAAATCAAGACTGATGGTGGTGTTCCCGCTCTGCATCAGCTGTAAATCTGAGGCTGGCCGCGGAGCTCGCAGAAATCTCCGGATCTGTCAGTCACTGCCGCACTGTCCTCAACCCGCTAGTCCACTGGGCGGGGCTGTGAGTCGTCACCTGCCATTGGTGATGATGACAGAGGTGCCCAGGTAATGGGGCCTCGGTGCGCCGGAGGCTGGGGCCGCCGCAGCGCCCGGGAGTCGCGGCCGCAGAGCGCATTCGGGGGCCGCGGGGCCGCAGGCCAGGCCGGGTGCAGTGCCCCCCAGCGGCCCGCGCCGAGCCAGCACGCGGTGGCAGTTGAGCAGCACAAGGGGCAGCTGCGCGCGCGCGCCCGGGGGCTCGGGACCGGGAGGCGCGCAGCATTCGGGCAGCCGAGCCATGTCTCGGGCCTGGCGCGCGACCTTGGCGGGACAATGCGTACGCTCTTCACGGTAGAGGCCGCAGCTCGGGAAACTGGGAGGCTGTGGCGGCGGTGGCGGTGGCGGTGGCGGTGGCTGGGGTGCGGAGTCCTCGCCAAACCTGCGCGCCACAGCGCCCGGTGCTGCTGCGGGGACAGGAGACACGTGAGACGCTCGCCTGCCTAGAGTCACTCACCCTGACCACCCGTGCCCTTCCTTCCCGTGTGCAGCACAGTGGCCAATGGCACCTGAAAGCAAAGCATGGTAGCACATGCCTATAACCCCTGCACTCTGGAGGCTGAGGCAGGAATAACAGAAGTGTGAACCTAGCCCTGGCCATATAGTGACTTGAGACCTATGCCTCAAAAAGGGCTGAGGACACAGCTCAGTGTAGAAAGCCCTGGACTCAATACCCAGAACCACAGAAAAGTATCAAGTCCATAGTGTTTTCAAAATCCTGGACTACTTTTTCAGTGTATGGGAAAATCTCATTCTTGGCTGTGCCAGGAATCCAGGACATTTATTTACACGTGCTTTCGGTCCGAAGCTGAGGAGCCCTGGCTTTTGGGCTCCACCTTGTCTTTTCTAAGTGGGTAATTTTCAAGATCACAGCCCTCGGATCCGGACGGGAGTGTGTCGAGACTTGTGAACCTGCCTAAAAAACCTGGGCCTGCGGACCTTCGGCCTATGCTGAGCGTGGTGCGTGGGTGTCACCTCCTACAGCCACCCACTCATGCTGTAAGCCCACTGCTGCGCCCAGGTGGCCCAGTGCCTGTGCTGGAAGGACATCTGCTCAAAGGCCACCAGGAGGAGACTGCTAAAGGGCCCTCCTGTCCGCCTGCTGTGAGCTAGCGAGAGCTAGGGGCTGTCAGTCCCATTTCACAAATTTCAAGGCCAAGACTAGGACAAGCTGTGGGCTGGTGCCTGGCCTCTCTAGCCTCAACCGTGGACTTCGCACCCTGCACACTGGGGACAGCCTGCATGATGCATGCAACAACAAGCCATCATCTATTAAATAAATGCACATAAATAATAAATAATTGAAAAAATCACTCCTTTTCAGGGATCAAAGGAGAGCAGGTGTTAGGTAGAGGCAGGTCCCCATTTTGCCTTTACCCTCTACACTGTCACTAGTGCCCCAGGTCTGGGGCTGTCCCCATGTGGGAGGCAGGGAGTCTCCCTGAGGTGAGAGGGTGCTGTCCCCTGGAATGGGCCAGGCAAACTATGCCACCCTGTGCCATGCCAGCCATGAAGACTCTGCTCCCCTCTGTCCCCAGCACCCACCTTCGAAGTTGGGCACCAGATGCCGGGCTGCAGGCGGCTCCGGGAGGCTCTTGGGAGCTGCAGACGAGCTGCTGGGCCCCAATGGGTTGGCATAATGCCACTGGCACTCGGCGCTGGCTGGCAGTGCACTCAGAAAGAAGCGAGCCACCTCACACGGGGAGCCCGGGGGCTGCCCAAGCTTGGCTGGAGGTGCAGGCTTCTTGCTGCCGAAGACCTGTGCATCCAGTGGGAAGGGGCCATAGCGGTAGAATGGCAGGCTGTAAGGTGGCGCATACAGGAGGTCTCCGCCTTCAGCATGCAGCTGCTGCTCTGGGGCCGTCGGAGTGCTGGTGGGGGTGCTGGCTGCCCACGGTCCGAGCTGGCTGCAGTCCAGTCTGTCTGTGTGGAACGCGCCGTATTGCTGTGTGTCAAAAAGGAGAGGACGCCCAGCCCAGGGGCATGGCAGGTCTGAATTTTCCAGCTCAGCCTCGCTTGACAGCCTGACCTACCCCCAGAGGCCTTGGTGGGGACAGCGACCAAGGCCCTGCGTGACAAGTATTCCCATCCTAAGCTGACAATACACAGGACACAGGTGGACATCGCTAGTTTTCAGAGTGTGCAAACTGTTATATGAAAAAGAGAGAATTTTTTTTATTCTAAAAATGCTGTGAGGGGCTGGGGAGATAGCTCAGTGGAATAAGTGCCTGCCTAGCAACTGCAGGGTCCTGAGTTCAATCCCCAGTATTGCTAAATAAATAAAAATAAAAATGCTGTGAGCCAAGCACTGTGTATGTATCTGTCATCCCCAAGCTACTCAGGAGGTTGAGGTAGGAGAATATCTTTTTTTATTTTTTACTTTTTTTTTTTGGCAGAACCAGGAATTGAACTCAGGCCCTTGCGCTTGCCAGGGAAGCGCTTATTCCGCTGAGCCATCTCCCTGGCACCCTAGGAGAATCATTTAAGCTCAGGAGTTTAAGACAAGCCTGGGCTCCATAATAAACCCCTATTTTGAAAGCACAGAAAAAGTCACAGAAACAGGACAGGCTGGGGTTCTAATCAGCACCTGCACAGGTGCCAGCAGCCTGATGGGCCCTCTCCCAAGAATCTTCTTTTCCCTGTTCTTGATTGTCCACCTGAGTATTGGATTTCCCCAGGCCGTGCCAGTGCTGGTCAGACAAGACATCCCTTAGGGACTAGCTGCACTCCGTGGGGTGTCCCTGCTGTGTGTTCAGAGGTCCTCATTCCTTAACATGTCCCAGTGTGAGGCATGATAGTGCACACCTGTCATCCCACCACTCTAGGAGGCTGAGGCAGGAGGACTGCAGGTTCAATTTAGCAACACAATGAGACCAAAAGAGTAAAAAATAAAAGGCTGGAGAGGTAGCTCCATGTGAAGGCCTCGGTTTTACCTTCAGTACCAGAAGAAAAATAAATACAAACATGCCCATGTGTCCCAAGTCCCAGGGACAGACCAGTGTCCCTGGAGCCCTGACGCTATTACCTGTGGTGAGTAGGGATTTGTTCTCAGCTTTGTCTTCATCTTCATGTTTCTGGGCTTAGCTAGCTTCCTAGTTTCTTGTGAGGTAGACAAGGGGGCCCTCCAGGAGTCCTGTGCCTTTGGAGTGGACACCTGCTCCAGCGACAGCTGCAGTTCCTTGTACTCAATGTCCCTGGAGAGCAAGAAGGGGCTGTTAGGTCACATTGAGCAGGAACAGGCAGGAGTTGGCTCTGGGTCCAGCGCTGTGTTGCCTCTGAGGCTGGGCAGGGATATCATTTGGGAAAGAGTTTGCCAGTATCATGCCACCTACAGCCCAGACATGGCCAATGGCATTGGACAGGGACAGAGGGAGACTGGCTGACTTTGGCTCAGATGGCCACAGACGCAGCCAGGACAGTGGGGCCCAAGGAAGGCTTCAGGGACAGGAGCAGGAAGCATGGATATTTGCGGAGGAAGCAGGAGTGGGAGCCTGGGGGCAGTGTGGCTCCAGCCTCAGCTGCCTTCCCAGTGGGGCTCCACCTCTGCCCTGCAGAGCCAGTCAGCCAGGTCTTGTTCAGGGCACAGCAGTCCCCTTGAATGCCAGCCCGCACATGGAAGCTGGGAGAAGCATTTCTCCTGCAGTCTTCCCTGGTCATTACCCTTTCATTCACCAGGGACCTGTAAATCACCTTAGGCATGACCAAGAGCCTCCATCCTCGCCAAGTTCAGGACACACATGAGGACCCCTCCCAGGTGTGGGGGGGGACAGGAGAGGCAGGCCAGGGCCACGTGCAAAGTGACTTGGTAGCTATGGGGGCAGTGGTAAATGGACAGCTTCTAATGGCCTTGAAACTATCTGTGACTGAAGCTGATCCCTGGGTCTTTGGGGGGCAAAGAAGGGGGTACCAGGAATTAAACCCAGGGTCTTCACACTAAGCTACATCTCCAGTCCCTTTTTAAATTTTGAGGGTCATTCAGCTACGTAGGTTGTGGTCCTCCTGCCTCGGCCTATCAGTGTGGGAGTCCAGGTGTGTGCCGCCATGCCCAGCACAGTCTATGACTTTGAAAGGGCCAAGTATTCACCTCATTTGCCACATTTGCAGGAAGATGGGAAAACAGGAGTTTAACCACTGTCCTGGGTGGCCGTGCCCATCAAAATGCCATGCAGGCTATGGGCACTGACAGCACAGGTTGTCCTGGTCTGGGACCTATTCAAGACAGTGAGCTCTGGCAAGCCCTGTGCTGGGGTTCCAGCTGTACCTTGGACCTTCCCAAGTGACTGGATTGTCCCAACCCCAACAGGACAGGAGACAAATGAACAGTTCAGAAAGAGAGGGAAGGAGCGAGATGGCGCTGACGGGCAACGTGATGAGGGGCAGGAGGGAGAGGAGAAAAACAAATACGCTGACTTACGTGAGGACATAATTGACACTCACGATGCAGTGCGGCCGGGACGAGCGGCTGTTGTGCACCACGGTGGCGTAGCTCTGCACCCACACCCAGCCGCCCAGCTTGGACAGCAGCCGGTAGTACTTGGTGGTGACCTGGCCCTTCACCAGCACTGCAAGTACAAGGTGATGTGAGTCCTCAGACCACAGCAGGCCCTGCTTTGGGGACGCCACCCCCACCAGTGATGGAGGTCTCTGGGAAAACCTCCAGGGCCAAGGGCACAGTGGGAACTGGACAGATCCTGGCTCAGACCCCCATGAACAGGCAGTGTTCTAGGGGAGCTGCCCCTAACACCCCAGGACCAGGCAGAGTGACAGAATTGGGTTTGCCTCTTAGTATTCAGAATGCCACAGCACATTTTTAATGCCCAAAGTCATTTGCGGGCAGAGGGGATGAGAGAAGTAATTACTTAAACCAGCCAGGAGCTTCAGGGATTTCTCTGTGTCAAATTGGTTCTGCTCTGCACGGTCCCCCAGAATGGCATGCATTCACAATGAAACTGCTTGCCACTCTATGTTTGTTGGCATTGCTTACCCACTTTCCTGGGTGGGTTAAGGTCCTGTGGTGTTCCTGTAGAAAAGCCCCTGGCTCGGTGATACGGTTCCTGAAAATTGGGCCCCTGGGCCCATCTTCCACTCATGGGTGCAAGCTCTGAGCTGCTGAGCTGCCCCCAAAGCCCCTGTGTGCCCCTAAACCGTGATCTACCCCTCCAGCCTTTGTGGAGGGGAGGAGAGGAGAGAAATGCCAGAGCCCAGGCTACCAATGGAGAGGAAAAAGCTGCCTAGGTCCCCCACGGCCCCACCTGGCAGCAGGGCATCCCTGCTGGGGGCGGCCCAGTCCCAGCAGCTCCCAGTCCACGGCCCATCAGCCATGAGCAGATGCCTGCAGCATGTGCCGCACACCACTCTCAAGCTATTGCTATTTCTCTATCATCTCCCTCAACACTCATGGCAAAATGTGTCAGCCAGCAGAAATGATGCCTTGAGCAGGAGAGTGAGAAGTTACTCACCTTATTTTAGATTTCATACTGATTAATTAAAATGCTAAGACCCTAGCTATCAAAATCTAAAAAATTTAAATGGGGCATGGTAGCCTATGCCCATAACCCCAGCACTCGTGAGGCCGAAGTAGGAGGATTGTTGTGAGTTCAAGGCTGGCCTGAACTACACAGTGAGACCTTGTCTCAAGCAAAAATTAATTAATTAAAACCACCAAGACTTTAAAAGCAAAGAACATGAACAAGTAGTTCACCAAAGAGCAAATTGCAATGTAGGGGTCAATAGCCGAGCACAAGCTCTACACGCTTCACCCCTGCCTACACGGCATCCATCAGATAGACCAACAAACAGTGAAAGAGCACCAGCTCTGCTGCAGGAGTCTGTGGTGGGAAATGTCCACAGCAGGCAAATCCAGAGAGACGAAGGCAGATTAGAAGCAGCCAGAGTGGCAGGCGGAGGGGTCAAGAGTGCACGGTAGCAAGGACCAGGCTTCTTCAGGAGACATGCAAATGGAATTAGAAAAAAGGCACCGGCAGCACAGGGCTGTGGCTATGCCACAGGCCACTGAACATGGTGGGTAACCTGCATTCCACACTGTGTAATGTGGTCCAGGAGAAAAACAAAATGCTAACAGGCAGTGGCAACCAGTGCATGGCGAGGGGTGGTGGCCTCCTAGGCTCCCTGGAGCTGCCTGGGGAGGTGGGCTTGCTGTGGTCCCTGAAAAACCGAGAGGAGGAGCAAACATCCTTCTGACCCCTGAGATTGTGTGGCTGTTGGCAACCTGGCCCTTGCCTCTCCTAGGGCTCCCATTTGCGCTTGCCCTCCTGCCCCCACATGCGTGCGTCCAGCTTTCCCTCCCTGACTGATGTGCCACACTTCCTCTTATTTCCAGCAACATTCCTAAACACCACCCAGAATCTTCTCAAACTGGACACAATGCAGCCGGCTCATCAAAAACACAGTCAAGATTCGCCTGGCCAAGATTTTCTGATCTCTGACCTCTGCTGACTCTGCTGGGATGGGGTTTGGGGACAGAGACTGAACAAACATATGCATGGGTTCCTTTCTTTTTGCTTCTCTGTGACCTATGCTAAGAGCCAATACATCAGTCCAAACTGCAACCCGAGACACGGTCACAGCATCCATGGGTCTGCATCAATTCCCTTCTACTCTGTCATCTGTAATTAGCTGCCTGGAACAAAACTGGGCCAGAGGGCTATAAGGCAAAGCCTTTCCTACAGGGAACAGACAGGGACAGGAGAGCTTCCCGAACCGCAAGCTCCTAAGGTCAGAGTCATGCTTCTATCAACGGCATCTCCAACCTCACAGTCTAAGACGGTGCTGATCCTGGGAGTCCATGTGCTTCTGAAAACCTGTTACCCAGTTCTTCCCAGGACACTGTGGAGTAGACATTCTAGCTCCACGAAAATGCATGCAGATGTCAGGCTGCCCTCCCTCTCCTCTAGCAGTCCCCTCATGGTGGGGCCCTGACTTGGGCGAGCTTCCCAAGTGCGAAGGCAGCTTTGGCCTGCAGCCTTTGTCCT
Organism: Ctenomys sociabilis; assembly: GCA_004027165.1. Lineage (NCBI taxonomy): Eukaryota > Metazoa > Chordata > Mammalia > Rodentia > Ctenomyidae > Ctenomys > Ctenomys sociabilis. Next base: position 62,599 of record PVKA01004670.1, read on the forward strand.
TCTCTGACTTCACACCTGCCCTCACTTGATGATCCATGTGGCAAAACTATGGAAAAGAACCTGTGCCCTCTGCCTGGCTGAGAACAAAGACAGGGCCCTGCAGAGCATCCTTGCTATGGGCTGCAATGTGTCTCTGACCTCGAATTCCTGTGTGGGGGTCCTCACCCCTGTACCTCAGGATGTGACCTCATGAAGACAGGGCTTCAAAGGGGTTAAAATAATGTGGGCTCAGACACTGAGTGCTGACCTGCTATGACTAGGGGCCTCAGAAGGAGAGCCTGGGGCAGACACATGCACGGCACCCTTGTGAGGACACAGGCAAAAGACGCCATCTATAAGCCAAGGAGAGAGGCCATACAGAAAACAGCCCTGTGAAATGGTGACATGGCTTCAGCCTCCTGCTCCTCAGGAGGGAACAAGGATGGCCCATGGTGCCGAGGGACAGTTATGGTGGCCTGAGCTCCCAAAGCCAGTCTGGTAGGCTCTGAACAGCATGACGGAAGAACTCTCCAGAAACAAGGGCTTGGGTCACCTGAGTAGGTGCTGTGGGACAAGTGGGAGCTGGGGGGGCAAGGGGGCAACACCAGACACTAACCCAGGAGAGGATCCACAAGTGGACAGTGAGGGGGTGGGCACCCAACCCCCAGAGAGCTTGGTGAGGACACCGTGGTCAGCCAGTGGGGACCCCGGGCAGGGAGACGATGGTGTCCTCAGATGACCCGCGTGCACAAGAAGATGACAGATGACACTGGAGAGCTGCTGGGGTGAGGTGACCTCCACTCAGGACATGGTCACTGCCACATGTAGGACCTGATGCCCCCTCAAGGGCCTTCCTGAGGCAGAGCCACTCTACTCTGGTCAGGTGTGGGGTAAGCAGAGAATCTTCGACCTCCAGGCTGCACTGAGTCAGGCTCGTGCTCATGGCCCGGACTAGTTCTCTTGCAGGGCCCCCTCCCTTGCCTCCTTTCCAGGCCCCCTCCCCCAGTCTCAGTCACCGCAGCTGAACCCCACCCAGGGCTGGCAGCTGGACTACAGCAGCCTTCCTTGCTCCACAGATGTCCAGGGAAGACTGTGGCATGATGTATGTCCCAGCTGAGGTCAGGCTGCTCTGAGGGCTGGGGCAGCTCAGGCCTTAAGCGGCGTCCATGCCACACCTAGGCAGCACCTGGGCGCAGGGCAGCCACATTGGGCCATGCCTTGCTGCTGGCCTCACCAACTCTCACAGGACCTGGCCGCAGGCAGAGGCTGTGCTGAGGCAGCCACAAGGCTCAGGAGCTCCAGCCACTTAGACTGAACAGGCCTGGCTCAGGCCAGAGACACAGAAGAACAGCGACCACTGTCAGGACCCCAGTTTCCTATCAGGACGTGGGCAACATGGCTGTACCCCGTCTCATTTCTAAACAGCTCCTCTAGGTGCCTTCTCTTTCCCAGTCCCCTTAGGTCCCTGCAACATCTGGAAATGGCAAATTTTCTGGAGATGGAATAGATTTTGGTGTATATCCAGGACACCTCCCAAGGAAGGCAGCAAGCCAGTCTGGGTCCTTGGTGGGAGAAGACTCAGCCTACTTTGTGGTGAGAACACAGGAGGAAGGCTCAAGAACAGAGCAAGTGCCTCCTGGTCTGGCTGACTGGGCTCTCACACCTGTCCAGGTCAGGGACCCAAGAGCAGCACAAACAGCACTACTGGGCCATCAAAGTTTTTCCAAGTGGAGGGAGAAATCCCTGCCCCTCCCCCAGCCAGGAACACAAGATCAGAGGTTACAAGGGGGTCACTGGGCTCAGGGCAGCCCAGCAGCTCTTCCCTGGCACACAAATGAAATAAAGCAAAGTGAAAGCTGTGAATGTGTGAGTTCTTCTCTGCTCAGAGGTCTGGGGTGCAGCCTGGGAGCCTGTGGGGAGGGCAGTGTGGACAGGTTCCCCAGCCTTGAGAGCGGCTCCCGTCATGCACACACCTTCCTCATGGCAGCGCTGCAGGTATCCCAAATGTCTGATTCCCTAAGGACAGAGAAGCACCTCTGGCTCGCAGTCGGGCTTGTGACCTAGAGCCCATCCAGATGCTGGCAGCTGCTTTCCTACCCAGCAGGGCCTCAGAATGACAGAGGTCTTTGTGGAAAATCATGGTTTGGCCTTCAAACTGAAAGGAGCCAGGAATGGTGGTGAAGCCTATAATCCCATCAGTGAGGAGGCTGAGGCAGGAGATTACTGAGCTGGAGGCCAGTCTAAACTGCATAGCAGCTGGGCATGGTGGCGCATGCCTGTAATCCCAGCACTTGGGAGGCTGAGGCAGGAGGATTGTTGTGAGTTCGAGACCAGCCTGAGCTACAAAGTGAGCTTAAGGCCAGCCTGAACTGCATAGTGAGACCCTGTCTCAAAAAGACAAAAATATAAATAAATAAAATAAACTGCATAGCAAGACCCTGCCTCAAAAAACTAAACGAGACAGAGGAGAAGGAAGAAGGAGGCACAAAGGATAAGGAGTCTGTCCCATTAGACATCCTGCTTTTGGAGATGGCATGCAGGGTGCCAGCAGGAACACACAGGTGACATCACATTCATTGGCCACCACCCAGCCTGTACAGCCAGGGCAGTGCAGCTGCAGATGGAACAGCCCCTGGACGTGCTGCCCACTTCCCACTGGGCCACCAGCCATGTGCCCAGTAAGGTCTCCTAGCCAACAGTGCGAGCCAAGGACCTGCGCCTAGCCCGCACTGCAGAGATTCTGCCCAGCCTGCCTCATTCCCCCACCCCTGCACCCGCTAACCACCAGCCCTGGGCTGGCCCCTGGCCTGCTGCTGCTGGACAGCAGGAGGGCAAGGTGTCCATTCTACCGCCCCTCCTTTAACTGCATCCGTCACGATGGCACCTGCCCCTAATCCAGATGTTCATGCCACACCCTGAATAATCAAATGAATCAGCTCATTGCAAGCTGCCTTTTCCCACTGTGACACAGTCACACACCAGGCCTCAGGGATGTTAGCTGGTTCCACTGCTCTTTGCAAACAGCGTCCAGATCTCATGGAGCAGCTGAGGTCCCAATTCATAGTCTAGGATCGGATAACTCCCCGCGTCCCACACCCGTCTGTGTCATTGAGCTGGCCTCTGGGTGCTGGGGAATTGCCACAAAGAAGTCTCACCAAGGTCTAGGATTCAGAGAGGCCCCCTGGGCACCCACCCCGGGCCCAGCCTGCACACTCTACTCACGGAGGTGGTGTGCGTAGCGCAGGTGGAAGGTGTCGCAGCCGTGCACGTGGTGGTACAGAGTCTTCTCAATCAGATCCTGCGGCTCGTAGCCCGTCAGCTCGGTCACCCTGGGGCACAACCACAGCTCTGTGAGTTACCCCACTCTGGAGCAGGGATGTTCTTCAGGCAGCATGTTTGGTACAGCCTCAAACTGAACCTTCTCTCAAGGTTAAACTTGGTTGAGAGCCACAATGAGGATGGCGTATTGGTTTACACCATCCTGTCCTTGTTTCTCCTTGGTCTGCTGGTGGGCACGTGAGTATGGGTCCATTCCAACTAGTACTCAGCACAGATGGTCGTGGACCGGGTGGCCAAGCCACTCCTACAAAGGGGAACCGTGGACTAACTGGTGATGTCTAAGCCTCGGATCAGAGGGGGATTATTTCAGACCTCCAGAAAACAGCTCAACATCTGCAGATATTGTGACTACAAGGGGAGCCTTAAGCTCCCCATGGAAACGGAAGTGTTTCCCAGTGCTCCTGTGACATGGCCCTTCTTTCTTCTCATGGAGCCTGGGCATATTCATTTCCCATTCGGCTCTTTGAAGAGAAGTGGCTGCTGTCGTCTGAGGCCACGTCAGCGAACCCTAGAACTGCTTTGTCTATAGGTGACAACCATAAGCAGCAATAGCACAGTTTCCCAGGCTTGGGGCCATGCAGAGGGGAAATGGGCCTAGAGAGGAGGCGGCTCTAAATGTCTTGGTGACGGATATTCAAGGACAGATGAAAGAGGGGGACAAGCGGGGATTCCTAGGGAGGTTGAGGCTACCAGAAGTCAGTTCTGGAGCACAGGAAGGGGAGACTGAGGCAGGTCAGACCTCTGGCATTGATCACCAGGATATGAGATGTTAGTTGCAAATTAAACAGGAAACTTGACCTTTCGTTCTTGAACCCTCTTCCCTTTCTGTTGAGTTCTGCTCAGGCTTTGGGTCATAAATCTCAGAGAGCCTCGTGTTTCCCCAGAATGGCCCCATCTGAAGCACACATTCCTACACGGTTCCTTCAGGGTGGGAAGGTGACAGGGCTTGAGGTGGGGGAAGGGGATGTCACTGGCCTCACGTCCAGTCTTCCGGGGTTCAAGGGACAAGTCTCAGGGCCACCTAGAACTTTGAGCTCCCTTAGAGTCTAACTCTGTGTGGCAGGAAAGTTGAGACGTCTGGCTCCCCCCAAAGAGAAAGCCAGACATCTCCACAGTGCGGGGATGAAAGAGACTTCTCAGACCCTTTGGGTGTCGAAGCCTAGAGTGAGGGCCCCGAAGTGTAAATGGATCAGAAGCACATGGATTAAGTTTCTCATCAAAGTCCACACTGGCTTTACAAATTAAAGGGGAGGGAAGGGCTTGGCACAATGCCTTCCTGTTTTTTTCCAAACCCATAGTGTCTGACGACCCGTCACAGGAGTCTGCCAAACCCTAAACATCACTGGATTCACCAATGCTTCCCAAAAGTACCAGCTACAGTTTCAAAGCGAAATCCACAACCCCAGAGGAGCCAGCTCACAGGTTATGCCGAGTTCAGCTGTGTCTGAGATTGGGCTGGGTGGATGCAGGAGATTCCCAAGACCACCACTCTCCTGTGACTTGGGGCTTCCAGGCTGGCTGACCTGTCACTATTGCTACTGGGGTCTGGACGCAGAAACGGACATCTCTGCCCTTCCTAGGCATCTGTGACCCCAGCCCAAGGCCTTTCAAAGATGACTGGAACTTCAACCAAATGGAACAAAGACCATAGCAACTGTGAGGGAGTCTGTAGCACTCCTGTGGCCTCTTGAAGTCCTTCTTCCATGAAAGAAGTTTAAGAAGAGCACAAAGACTTTTCCAGAAGTTTCCTGATACTGAGTAGGAAGCATATGGTTCTAAGAGGGACAGGAATTCTTCAAGATGGCCCCCCTTCTGCTCTCCTTCAAATTGGCTGCCCTTCTGCTTTCCTTCAAGATAGCAGCCCCACATCTGAAGGGCAGGAGCTCCCATGATGCTCCATAAAGGACACACGCGGCATCTGTCAGCAAACAGACCTTGGCTTCTAGCTAACCTCCTCTACCCTTCATTGAAAAGACTTCAAATTGCTTCTCTAAGGACACCTCCTTCCTTCCTCTTCTAAAGAACCCCTTGGCTTTAGGGTTTTTCCTCAAATTATCTATAAAACATTAGGAAGAAACCACTGAGATCCTCCCTAGTTCCTTCAATAGTGCCCTCGGGCTGCCCAGTTTCGTCAGCAATGGTTCCTCAATTGGGAAAGCGATCCCCCACACCGCATGCACCAGGCTCAGAGGCAGCTGGCCCTACCTCTTCTCAGTCTGCTTCTGCAGGTCAGGCAAACAGCATCTGTCACCATTTACCACTCCCAAAGGTGCTGGCAGACTCCCCCCAAAAGTTCTGTTTGCTCTGTGCTTGGAGTTTCGAGCTAATAATACCAACTCCACTGTGCTAGTGCTTGTTGCCTCCCGCCCTCTGGATGGTCCCGAGGTGCGGGACCTCTCTTCATCTCCCACCCTCAACCAGGTAATTTGTTTTTATTTTCTTCCAACAAAGAATCAATAAATGGTGAAAAAAAATTATCAATTCATGTGAGGTTTTACTACATTGTTTAAAGAGTAAAATTAATAATAATAATAATAATAATAATAATAATAATAATAATAAACCTGTGTGTATGGTATACACCTGTAACCCCAGGATTCTGGGAGGCAGAGCCAGGAGGATCTCAAGTTTGGCTTAGACCCTGTCCTGAAATAAAAAAAGAATAAAAGTGGCTGGGGATGTAGTTCTATGCAAATACCTTGGCTTCATTCCTCAGTACCAAAAATAAGTAAGTAAAAAAATAAAAAAACAATTAAAACTTAGTAGCCAGGCATCTTGGTGCACTCCTAAAATCCAGCTACGTAGAAGGCTAAGGCAGGACTGCGCTGACCCAGGAGTTCAAGGCCAGAGCACAAGAGCCTGTCTTGAGGCTCTGTGCCACAGCGTGGGGATGAAGTCAATTCTGACTTCACAACAAATGCATGTGCCAGTCCCCCCAGCAAACTGTGCCACACACCCCAATCAGGACAACACCTCCCCTTGTTCTGCGTGCTGGGGCCTTGTTTGCCCCAGGTGCCACATCTGTTATCTAGTTTCTTTTTTTGTTAAGGCTTGTGGGTAGCTAGTGGGTGGCCATACAGGTCTGGGAAGAAGGCCTCAGCAACCTGGGCCCCATGATTTGTGAGGATTTCTTTACCTATTGATTCCACAATGCAATCCCAGTACATCTCCTTATGTAACATAAAAATACAAATATTAGCAATTTAAAGTACAATTTAAAAAGAAAGGATAAAAAGATATGCGAGTTCCAGGTATGGTGGTGCATGCCTGCAGCGCCAGTACTCTGGGAGGCTGAGGCAGAAGGATTGAACTTCAAGCCCAGACTGAGCAACTTGGTGACTTAGCAGGACCCTGTCTCAAGAAAAATAAATAAAAGGAAAAAAAAAAAATTAAAGGTTGGGGACATAATCCAGTGTGAAGGCTTTGGGTCCAATTCCTAGTATGGCAATCAGTCAATAAAATTCAAAAAGACAGGTGCATGAGACCAGAAGCTCTCCACTCTGGTTTCCCAAGCCAGCCCCTGCAAGGCCTTGGGGAGCAAGGGTCACTCTCTGCCTCAGTTGCTATCTCTGCAGTGCAGACACACTGAACACCACAGAGGTTGGGGACCAGCATCCCCCAGGGCGGTGACCTTGCCACTTCCTGCTTGGACTTGATCACTAGTGGCTGCCATGGATTCTGAGGGCTTCACATGCCACCGAGCATGGAGACCTTCGTTTATCCTATGGTCCAACCAGGTTGGCAGAGAGCAGAGGCTGCGGGCTTCAGGAGAGGCTGTCTTATGCCCACCATCCAGGTTTTTGGGACAAGCTCCAATGAGGTGACTCAAACAGAAACTAATTAATTACAACAAGGCCCAACTCCTGAGGCTGGTGGTAATCCTTCCCATTCGCTACTTGCTTTCAGAAATCCCTTTCTGATCCACATTCTTAGTTAGACTTATCTGCCTTAGGGTCTGGCTCAATAAAAGTTTCCTGGGGCCAACTGCCACTGCCAGGGCTGTCCAGGGTGTCACAGCAGTGGTGGCAGTGACAGGGCCAGACTCACCTGGAGTCCAGGAAGATGAGCTTCAGGTCAAGGCTGGCCCGGAACATGAACATGTTACTGTGCAGCTTGATCTCCGTGATGGCACTGGGTGGCAGTGACTGGCCCACAGCCACTAGCCCCACAATCTGGTAGCAGGAGTCGTACAGAGACATGTCCAGCATGTACTGCCTGATCTTCAAGTAGCCGCTGCAGTGGATGACCTGGGAGAGCAGGGGACAAAGCAGGTGGCAGTAGCCTTGCTGACCATGGCTCAGGTTAGTGCATGCACCTCCTGACTCACTGTTTTAGAAGGTTCTGGAATATTCCTCAGCCCAGCCTTTTCGGAGCTCTGCATTCAACCTGTTGTGCTGCTCTCTTATGAAGCAATGTTTTAAAATGTGTTGTTTGACCCAACAGACCATGTACAAGGAATATCACAAATGAGGAGTCTCTCCTTTGTGCTAGATTCCTATTAATCAACTTATTGTGACTAAAGAACAGGATAAATGCATTTTGTTCTGCTCCTGCTACCCATTTGCTGTGTGAAGGCTCCGCTCAGTAATTAAAATGGCACCCTTCTGGTGGGATCGAGTTTGATGTCTACATTACTGACATGCTATGTCACTTGTTAAATTAAAAATTCTGCTTGTAGAATTTTTCAGTCTCCCTTCTGAATGTATTTGAATATTTTATGTCTAGGGATTATTGATAATTCAAGGTTTTAATACACAAAAAGCTCAACAGAAGCCCTTCCAAGTGTTAAAGCCAAAGACCACATGGAAGAGAATACATCGTGTCAGGGTCAGGGAGAAACATCTGTGTGGTTTTAAGCCTCAAAATCAGAAGCATTCAGCCGGGCATGGTGGCGCATGCCTGTAATCCCAGCACTCGGGAGGCTGAGGCAGGAGGATTGTTGTGAGTTCGAGACCAGCCTGAGCTACCAAGTGAGCTTAAGGCCAGCCTGAACTGCATAGTGAGACCCTGTCTCAAAAAAAAAAAAAGAAAAAAAAAATCAGAAGCATTCATAGCTTTTCAAGTAAGTAAATGGGCTGGGGGTGCAGTCAGTGGTACACTGCTGCCTCACTCCATACCCAAGGCCCTGCTAAACAAACAAACAAACAAATAAATACACACAGTAAAATTTGCTAAGATAATGCTTATCATTACACTTGGTATTGAATGCTAAAATCTTATCCTTAAAATTATCTTTTCAAAAACCCTTCCTCCAAGATTCTTGAACATGTTAACATTTTGTTTTTCATTTTAACACTTAAGAGTTGAATAAAGCTCTCATTTTGCTGAGGAGAGAACTGACCATGAAATAGATAGGTGGTACATTTTGCTTAAAATCAGATAGCTGGGGGCTGGGGAGATGGCTCAGTAGAATAAGTGCTTCCCTGGCAAGTGGAAGGGCCTGAGTTCAATCTCTGGCTCCGCCAAAAAAAATTTAAAAAAAGGTAAAATCAGATAGCTGTACCATTCAGGAGGGGAGAAACAAATTAAGATCCAGGCCATCTGAAGGGTGTCTATTGTGTGTAGGGGAAGGAAGGGGGCTCCCTAGCCTGGCCCAAAGAGGTCCACAAAGGCTAGGACTAGTAAGAATAAGAATTGTATCTTTCCACAAAATATAAAAACAGCGTTTTCCAGCTCCAGAGCAGGAGACAGTAGTGACTGCTCTCTTTCCAGGCAGGAGGGACAGCAGGAAAGACCCCTGGGAGAGGGCAAGGTATCAGAGAGGGGACTGGAGGGTAGAAGGGGCAGTTCCCCCAACCTGTGCTCCAGTCTGAAAGCAGTGGACCCTAACCTGTGGTGAAATACCACCAGCTGGTTTGGGCAGGTTTGGTGGCACTCATCTGTAAGCCCAGCACTCGAGAATCACTGCATGTTTGAGGTAAGCGTGGGCTACATAATGAGTTCAAGCCAACCTGAACTACAGAGAGAGACTCTGTCTCAAAAAAAAAACAAAACAAAACCCTTCAGCTGGCTCTTGCAGGTAACCAGCTTCTGTATTCTGGCATTATCAGACCAAAGAACCGGGCCTCAGACAAGCTGCTGCTTACCACCATGAGTGCTGGCTTTGGCACTGCACGCTGCTCTGGAATATGAACAACATCCTTGTGCTCTGAATTCTCACTGCTCTCCTGACTGTGCCCTGAAACTTGGGTTCTCTACACGAACTCCAGGGGCAGCTGAACCACAAAAAGTGGAGCTCTAGGTGTTGGGCTAATGTGTCCTGAGCCACCTTGGCTCCTGGCCTGGTGTGATGAGATCCAGTGGCCTGGCCTTCCCTGTAAGGGACCAGCCAGGAGAGGTCACTGTGGCTTTTGCCCTGGCAGAGTGACATGTTGGCTTCCAGAGCCTTCCCTTCTCTGCATGGCCTTGAGGGTGACACAATGAGGCCCAACCAGCTCCTCCCCCCCTACCCCCCCCAGGCCCCACGTACCTTGTACCCACTGCAGGTCAGGCCCGCATTTCTTTTGGCCAAGACGCACTTCATTCGGAGGAAGAATGACCTCTCTATCTCATATTCTGAAAGCAGAGGCAAGGTTCTGTGGGCCAGTATCCCCCCTGGTTCCTATCTTCCTCCTCAATAGCACTGAGAAATTCCCAGGGCCGTAGCTCTGACCCAGAAACCTTCTGCTGTGGCTCCCCTGGCCACCATAGGAGGGCAGGTGATGCATGGCCATAGCAAGGACCTATGAAGGCCAGCCTGGAGCCAAGGAGTGGCCTGGCAGAGCTCCACTTGTCACCATCCCCTCCCTCCCCTGGTGCCAAGGGAATGGCCTGGGCCACTTCACAAGTGGGTGGCTGAGCTAAAAGGAAGCCCCAGAAGTGTCTGACCTCTGTCAGGGTAGCAGATACTAAGTGAAGGCCACTACCTAGCCCCTTTCCTTGGCACAGGGAGTCAACTGTATGTGCCTCCAGCCAGCTATGCTGTGGGCTCCGAGACCCAGTGCAGTCAGATCAAAGCACTAGCCTTCATTTCAGCTCTGGAAGAAGTATGTCTGTGTCTCTGTTCTCCCGGGTCCGCTGACAGCTGTGGCTAGGCCGAAGCTTTCTTTCCTTCTGTTCCCAGGGTGCACACACAAATCTCTGGTCTTGCCATTGCAAATGGCCCTTTAAAGAAACACCTCTGCTTTCAGGGACACCAGCATTCCCAGGCACAAACAGAAATGTCATACCTCTGGGTGAGGGCGAGGTCACCCACTCTAAATAAACAGCCACGTGGTAAAGGTTAATAAATTAATCTTTAAAGAAGAGTTGCCACAAGGAATGGAAGAAAGGCCTTCCATACTCTCTGAGGGTGGGGACCACCCTCTGGGAGTTACAGAATTATCATACAGGCCCCCAGAGAGGCGGCCATATTTTACCCACAATTCTCCCTGTAGCCTGGCTTCTCAGGGATAAAGCTTTGTCTAACCTGGCCACCTGTCTGGACCATACAGCTAAGCACTGCAATGTGGAAGCATGGGTCTAAAACATTACCTGGTCATTCATTATCCTTCTTAGGAAGAGCCCACTTCTCACTCACTTACTATAAAACAATGGGGGTTCAGTTTAGACACCAAAGTTAACTGCAATTTTTTTTTTTTTTTGTTTCCTTTTTTGGCAGCACCAGGGATTGAACTCAGGCCTTCGCGCTTGCCTGGGAAGCGCTTATTCCACTAAGCCATCTCCCTGGCCCCAAAAGTTAACTGCAAATGAGAGGTTATGGCAGAGCCTCAGCCCTGAAGTCCTCTGCAGGCACTGAATTGTGTGACCCCAACACTTCTACCCTTGTCTCTGACTCCTCTCTTACTGTTGCTTTGAACTTGAGCCCCGTAGAATCAGGGGTTCAGTGGGTCTTATGAGATTCCAAGATTCATTTGCTTTCACTTTGCAAAAATGTTTTTGGAGTCTGAGGGAGGAGATGGGGAAATGGAGGTAGGAGCTGGTCCTACACAGGCAGTACTGGCACAGTGCTTCAAACCATGAGCCTCCATGGTGTCCTGAGGAATTCCTGAAGAGCCCTGCTCCCTGAATCCAGCCTTAACTCACAGTGAAAGGATCAGAATCAGGGCTGGCACTCTTGCCTACACTGTTAGAAATGACTTCTTCAGAGTCATTCTCACGAAGGAGGTGGCTATCCTGTTTCCGAGAAGCAGGAATTGCAGCTTAGCCCCCATCTGTGTTAGTATCTAACAGGGGCTCTGTCCTGAGGACGGAGGATTAGACCTGCAACTATGTGACTGGCTTGAAACACACAAGGAATCTTGAAAAGTTTAAAAAAATGAAAGACATGTTGGCCTAATACTCCTCCAAATACTCTCTCTAGCTTCCAACACACCTATCCCATCATTCTTTGCAGTTTCTGGAGCAGCTCTGGAAGCCCTCTTTCCAGAGTGTCTTTAGTTGTGCTGTTGTAGCTGCTTCAGTGTTCTGAACTGATTGAAACATTTTCCTCTCAAAGTCATTTGGACTTTGGGGAAGAGCCAGAAGTTACTGGGAACCAGATCTGGAAAACAAGGCATCTATGGTCTGTGATTCCTATGTCCTCAGAAATTGGGTAGCTGCTTGGTCAACAGGAAGAGTGACTACAACAGAGTCTAGAACAGGCAATGTGTCTTTTATGCTAATCAATTGGCTGTACACAGCGATACATGCCTAGAATCCTAGCACTCAGGCTGAGATGGAAGACTGCTGTGAGTCCCAGGACAGCCTGAGCAACATAGCAAGCCTGTCTCAAAAATAAATAAACAAATACCTATTTTTAGAAATGTAAACATCACCCAAATATTGTGGTCACACCTTGTGCATCTGAAGCTAGGACTTGGGGACACAAAGCTGTGGTGCTAGGGTTTTGACAGCTGACCATGCTCTTCTGTGGCTCCTCCCTCAGACCTTCCAGTAATGCTTCCCAGGAGGGAACAATAAGAATGAAACTGATTCCATTCTTGTGGCTAACAACCCTCTTCTCATGGCTCTTGAGATCTTATCTTGTGCAACTTATTCCAGTAGGGAATTTCGGGGGGCCACGGCGGATGCCGTAGTCCAAGGCACACAGGAGAGCCATTCATCAGTGCCTGCTGGCCTCCCCATGCACTCAGAGGAGGGGTTAGGCCAGGGCCCCTGGAAATAAGTTCTGGGTCATCCTTGCACTCAGCACAGTTGTGATTTAAGGGGTCACTTGGGCGACACCCAGGGCTTCTTAACTGAAGTGTGCCATGGCATAACACATACATCCCTGCCCAGAGTAATGTTCTTACATGTATAAAATAAAATATGTAGGGTTACATAAGGAAAAATCATCAAAATACTGCAACGCGTAGTGACATGGACGTGAATGTGCTGCTCTATCACTACATTAAATAGCAAGATTCAGTAGCAAGTCTTAGAACTCCTGGAATTTCAGAGTAGGCATGAGCATAAACCATGTGTTCAGCTGTCCACAGTGATCTACTGTGATGTGAAAATATTTGTGATGTGTGCACTTAGCAAAACCACTGGGACTCAGGCCATGCCGGCCCTGCTCCCCAGAACACTGAGCCGGCCACTGAGACCAGTCATGGCAGTGCACGCCTGTAAGCCCAGTGCTGGGAAAGACGAAAACAGGATGATCACTAAGACTCTCAGCTGTGTAGCGAGACCCTGTACCAAATACATTTAAACACACACCAACACAGCCCTGGGACTATGATTTTCAGGATAGCCTACAAGTCAGAAGCAAACGAAATGCTAAATTCCATCAAGAGGAAAGAGATATACTTTTCTCTTTGAAAGTGCATGACCCTCCCAGCCCCCAAGTCTTGTTGGCACAAGCAGGGACCCACGCCCAGACCCCTACACACTGTGTGCTAGAATTCAAAGCCAGGTATCTGGGCTCCGATCACTTCTATCTCCAACTCTGAACAGCCTCTGGTTCTGAAGAAGGGCTCAGTGATGTTGGTTTAAAAGACAGGGGCAAGCTGGATGTTGTGGCATGCATGGCTGTAATTCCATTACTTAGGAGGCTGAAGCAAGAAGATCTCAAATTTGAAGTCACAAAGCAAGTTAAAGGGCAGCCTGGATTTCCTGAGACCCTATCTTCAACAGAACTGGGGCCAGGGATATAGCTTAGCAGCATGAACACTTGCCTGGCAAGTGCAAGGTCCTGAGTTCGATCCCTGGTACTGGGGGGAAAAAAAAACAGAACCAAAAAACAGCACACGTGCAAATCCCCACTAGGTGAGTGCCGAGTGTTTGTCCTAGTCCAACTCCAACCTCTTAGTAGGTGTGGGAAGCAAAGGCCCCAGTCACAGTTAAGAACGGGGCCTACTTCCTTCAGGTCATCAAATACCTTGGAGTAGGTGATGGTGGAGAGGCGGGTGGGCCGCGAGGACAGCGGTCATCTCGTCATGGTCGGAGGGATGGATGTACTCATAAATACTGTTGCCTGTGAGCTCCACCTGGTGAGGGAAGGAAGGGTCACAAGTGTCACCAGTGGTCTCTCAGTGAGGGGCCAGGCATATCATAGTTCACACTCTGTCAGGAACAGGATTGGGTCTTCACTCACAGGCCACAGGCTCCCCATGGGAGAAACATTTGCCTTTGCCCAAACCACCTGTCACACCTGACAGAGCTGAGGAGTCCTGAGAATACTACGCAGGGTGGCCTTGGGGAGGAAGCAAAGGCTCCTGGCAGTGTGGCCTGGAGAGAAGCCAGCCAGCTGGGAAAGGACTCCTCCCTGCCCTCAGGTACATGCTACCACCGAGGGGCCTGGCCTGTGGGGAAGCACCAATGACCTCTTGGGCACCCTCCTGTCCCCTCTGGCGGACCACCTGGGAAGCTCGGTGTGGGGGGACCTGCCATACAGTGGCTCTTTCTTCTTTAGCTCTGAACCAGGACTCAGGCACTGCCAAGTCTCTCTCACATTGCCAGAAATATGTCCCTGGCCTTTCTGGTCCACAATGACCGTGCTGATTCTGGAGCTCCTGCCCAGGGGTGCGGCTGGGTCTCTGTGTGACTTACAGGAGGACTTGGGTTCCCTCCAGAGAGCCTCATGATGTGACTGTTTCCTGGGGTTGCTACCTCAACACTGGGACACCACCTTCTTCCAGATGTGCCACCCAGCAGGCAACTTGGCAGGCCTCTGAGCTGATGCCATCTTGGATAGGAAGCTGCAGGAATAGGCAGCTCTAGAAAAACCACTGCTGTTAGGGTTTTTCATTCAGAAGTCCAGCTCCTGAACCTCAGAGCCTCTTGAACGTCCTGAACACAAATGCTAGGAGAAGATGGATACTGATTCCTCAAGACCTACAGTCCTTGGCCCATAATACCTGTGGGTGAGAGCGTGAAAACTACTGTCCCAGCCCTCCGGGACAGGGGCATGGAGGCACACAAACGGGGTGGTCCCCCTGGCTTGGGGGCTGTAGTCGTGTGGCCCTGCTGATGGCAGAGGGATATCTGTACAGGGGTCCCTGCTGGCTCAAGGAGCAGCACTACCAGCCAGGTAGCGTCCTGAGAAGGAAGCTTGTCCCTGAAAGCCTTTCCCAGTTTTATTTTCTGCATTATTCGTGGAATGTTTCCTTCCACACAGGGCAAACAGAGCCATGCAGAAAATTCAGCACAGAAATGCTCCCTAGAGGCCCGTCACACCTAGAACGCTGTGACTGATGCCTTCAGAGATGGGCCAGTGTGGAAAGTTAGTGTGTGATTTCACCCTGGTAATACTTCAAGAGCTTAAATAAACCAGCAGCATTTAAGCTAGGCTTTTGAGACAGGACAACCCCTTTTCCTGAGGATTCAAAGTTAACTTTTTGCCAAAGTACAGTGTTAGGAACTGGGGAGATAGTTCAGTGTCTAAATGCCTGCCTGGCAAGCACAAGGACTGAGCTGGGTCCCTGGCACCACAGGCCGTGCCAGCCCTGGAGCCCTGGGTGCAGCGTGCTGACCCCAAAACAGCATGATGGTGCATGCCTGTAATCCCAATGCTAGGGAGGCTGAGACAGGAGGATCACTGCGTCTAAGCGGCATAGCAAGTCCCTATATCAAATAAATAAATAAAATATTTTTTAAAATATTCTAAAAGTGGGATGTCAGAGGCTAACAAAAAGGGATCTGGCTTTTTTGTTTTTCTTGATTCACTGTTTCAGTCCAGTCTTTTTAATGAAAAAAAAAAAATAAAACGGGAATATTTTTGTTGCCAGATGTGGTGGACAAGCTTATGATGCCAGCATTTGGAAGACTGAGGCAGGAAGACTGCTGAGAGTTCAAGGCCAGCCTGGGTTACACAGTGAGACCCTGCTTTAAAAAAAATTATGTTGATTCTTTCTCCCATACCCATGTTTTTAAAATTGATTAATTCTTCTGGTTTGCTTAAAGTTCTTTTTGAGAAAAAAAAAAAAAAAAGGATATCTTTGAAGAGAAATATCTCCAGGGGCTTACAGAAAAACTTCTATTTCTGCTTTTCCAAAATCAGATTTATGTTTTAATCACAAAGTTGTTTATCTGTTTTCAAAGTTCCCACTAATGTCATGACTTGCAACAGGGAAAGACTAAAGGAATTTGGAGAAAAGGCTTACTTTTCTGAATCTTTTTGAGACAGGGTCTCACTGTTCAGCATGGCCTTGAACTCACTACTGAGCCCTGGATACTTTCATTATTTATATTCATTCATTCATTCATTTTGAGGAACTAGGGATTGAACTCAGGCCCTTGTGCTTGCCAGGTAAGCGCTTATTCTACTGAACCATCTCCCTGGCTCCAAGCCCTGACTAGCTTCAAACTCTTGGGGACTCTCCTGCCTCAGTCCCTGGGGTGCTAAAATTACAAGGGTGCACCATGATTCCTTGTGCTTTTCTGAATTCTGGGGCCCATTATAAAATGGACTTGAAAACTCAGAGACTGTCTTGAAGATAAATCAGCCTTTGAATAACAGAAATGTTTTTACAGAATAAATTTTGAAATGATAAAAGAGTTCTGACCTTAATTCAAAATTATGGTTGACATGGTATTTCCTGTACTTACATATCTATTCATGCTTTCAAATGCTGGAACAAATCTCTCTCTCTCTCTCTCTCTCTATATATATATATATACACACACACACACATACATACACATATTTATATATCTTTCCATATATGTAAATACACAAAGAGAGAGAATTATTGTTATAAAACTCCGGCAGGTCTCACACAATAGCCTTATTAAAGCAGAACTTCCATGTGATATTTCAGTATTTGCAAAATCCCGCTAACTACAAAATGAATGACTTTCCACTAAGAGCTTTTTTATGTCTTGCTGGTAGCTTTGCTTCCTGCCAAGAAAGCAGCATATGATAGATGCAGCCCTGAAGTTCGCACCGCATGTCAGGGCCGGACACTCAGCCCCCGGAAAACGCGCCACGCGCTGTTGGGGGTGCTCTGCTGAGTATGGTAAATTAAGCATTTTAAAATAAGATGGTTTGGATTTCAGGGTTCAAGTTAAGTCAACAAACATAGAACACTATCCTTTTTCTTTCCTTCTGAAGCAAGAGAAGCAAGTCTTGAGTCTTAAGCAATACCATCTCTCTTTTTATGGTTGTGTTTCCGGCATCAATCTCAGAAATACATCTTTCTTTATGTGTCTCATAAACAGCTATTTCATAGATGTCTGTATTTCTTTGAAAATGCATATTGGTTACATAGATGTTGTATAAGGCATGCGACTTTGGTAAGGAAATCTGAACCATAAGGAACCCTAGATGTGTATACAGAAAACAACTACGTAGGGCTTTCCCCCACTGCCTCAAATACGAATAAAAAGAATTGCACTATTTAAAAAATAACAACAAGGACTAAATCATTTAATAAGCATGTATGGCTAAAAGCGCTCCCCTCGGTACCCACTGCGAATGCATCTGCTTCACTCGTGTGCACACCCTCGTCTCAGCCCCTGAGCTGAGGGGCAACTCGCACTTCGTGGCTACCCCTGTCATTTCTGTAGTACAAAGTTTACAGTAATGATTGCATGTAAAGTAGTTTATGAATAAAAATAAACTAGTAAACCCTGTTGTAGGGAGTAGATCTCTTAGTCTAACGCGTATAAAGAGAAGTTTAATAAGAGGCTTTAGCACTGGGGAGATAACTCAGTGGCATAAGCACCTGCCTGGCAAGTGCAAGATCCTGAATTCAATCTGGGTACTGAAAAAGAAAAAAAAAAAAAACTTTAAGAGGCTTTAAAGAAAAGAGGCTTTAAGTGAATTGGAGATAGGCTTACAGCATACAAAAATCACTGAATTTTCATATTGATAATTCTGATGGTTATTTGGATATTTCAGACCAAAACCAGAACAAGACAAGACCAATCCATTTTGCCTTTAATGGCCACATGATTATAACAAAGCTGTGGGCTTAAGTTCCCCATAGCCACTAACAGAGAGTTTAACTTCAACCTAACACAAACCTCACTAAGGTGATATAAAATGAAGTATAAGAAGTAAAGCCATATTATTATGCTGAGCTGTTAAGACCCAAGTCAACAACTTCTGACATTGCCAGACATAGAAAACCCAATACTATTATGGTTACTGGACTATTTTGGAATATTTTGCTGAATACACATACCTATGATATTTAAATAACAAAACTGAAGCAAAAGGGATACAATTGAGTGACAATTTTATATCTGTAGATTCAAAATAGTTAAATAGGTATACAGCTGCATTCTCTTAATTCAATGAATAGAGGGATCTGTTCTAATAGTGTTTATAAACAGAATATCATGTCTGCATCTTATACAACAAACAACTAGGAAAACAATATGCAATGTATCAATTATTGAATCTACCCTACTAATCTGATTTGAAACTATCTCATTGCTATTTGTTTTTCAATAAAATTATGGGAAAAAAAAACCTCAGTAAGGTGAGAATGTTATTGAGAGTAACTGAAAGAACAGAGAGGAGGGCTGGGGATATAGCTCGGCAGCTCAAGCACCTGCCTGGCAAGCATAAGGTCCTGAGTTTGATTCCTGGTTAGTTAAAACAAAACAAAACAAAACAACTGAAAAGAGCTCCAAGTAAGTATAAGCTGGTATGACTATTGCTGTTCAACAGGAAATTTAAAGATTTTTTTTCCTGCTTACTGGATGAAATTTTATTTAACATTTCAGTGGATTTGTGTACATGTACGCTAGGCATTGAACCCAGAATGTTGTGAAGGTGTAATACACTCTCTTCTATGGATCTACATCTCCGGCCCCCTATGTTTTGTTTTTGTTTTTATTTTTTTTAATCTCTGGTAACTTTTTTTTTTTTTTTGGCAGAACCAGGGATTCATCTCAGGCCCTTGCACTTGTGGTGATGTCTGTCAAAAAAACTTTAAGCCAATTTTTTTCCCCAGGACTGGAGACGGAAGCCAGAGCCTCATGTACAGCCAGAAGGCACTCTACCACTAAGCTATATGCCCAATCCACACACTATTTTAATAATGTTTTCATGTTTGTTATATATGCCTGGCATTTTGCTAATAAAACAATGATCTAAAAGGTACAAAACACTTTGAAAAGAGCAGTTGGCTGTGTGGCATCCTATTCAATATTGCATTTTACTATTTAAGTGAAGAAGACAGAAAAAAATACACATGGCGATCCTGCCTCACTTCCTCCTGCACAGCTAATCATGAACAGCCCCGGACTGGAGAGCAGGAACCTGCTGGTTCCTTGACTAGCTCCCTACTGAACATCTGTAGCTCTGGAGAAAGGCTCACCCGGCCTCACAGCAAAGTCAGTAAAATATCAGTCACTGTATGTGATCACTTTGCCTTATCTTTTTAAAGCTGGCTCCCCTACTGGAAACAGACAAACAACATGTCTACAACTTCCAAGAAAACGACAGTGCCTGGTCCCTCTGTCCCCTCAGTGTGATGATGTGAGTTGTGTTTCTGCATGCGATCAAAAGGAGACACAATACCTTTATGCTAGGGCTGCTAGATTTCCTCCCAGAGTGCTAATCATGAACAAAGGGCCTAGCTAGAGGGCATAGCTCTCCAGCATCTCAGTAGTTCTTAATTACTGGATTCATGATTATGTCTATTTCATGCACAAAAAGGGAAAATGACAGAAAAGTAGGATGGTAGATTGAGTCACTGGGTTATATGAACCGGACTGTCATGGCAGGTGCATGGAACCAAGTAATGTGTGAGGACATAAGGAGGAGAGTGAAGGGGGGGGACAAAGGAAGGAAGACCTAGAGGAACAGAGCTGGCCTTGTTTTATTATTTGCAGTTCTATGACACTAAATTCCTGTTCTGTTAAGACAAAACCATACAACTGGGCACATTTCCCCTTTTTGCTTTGATGTCTAGGGGCCTCACATCTAAATTTAACATTCCGAGGCAAGGGAGATAGCTCAGTAGAATAAGTGCTTGCCTGACAAGTGCAAGGTCCTGAGTTCAATTCCCAGTACCTCAAAAATCAATCAATCAATCAAACAAACAAACAAATTTAACATTCAGGGCCAGCAAGATAGCTCAGTGATCTAAAGTGCCTGCTTAGGCAAGCTTAGGCAGGTGCAGGGGACTTCGATTCAATCCCTGGCACCACATGCCATCCCAGCCCCGCCCTCAGGGCAGGCTGAGCTAGCAAAAATAAAAAATAAAATAGCCATTAAAATTTAATAATAATAATAATAATAATAATAAATTTAACATTCAACAATAGTAAAGACTTTTTTACCAGTCATCTTAACAGAACATGTTATGTTTGCTGGCACTACTGTAAGGCTCCCCATGGTTCTATAAATTTCAATTGAAAAAAGTAAATAATCCAATCAGGGTCATTCAGTCATAATTTGTCAATAATAGAAATCAATCTGGAGAAAATTAAGGAGCCTGATTAATTCTAAACAGGACAAAGTGGGCATCTAGAGAATAACAGCCATGGAAAATGCAGAAATAATAATTGTGAGGGAGCTGGGCATGTGCTCTACCATGGAGGCACAAAGCCCAGTGCCACAGAAATAGTAAATTTCATATTCCCTGAAGTATTTCCCATCCTACAAGTACACCAGCCCCCCAGGTAAGCCTTAGTAAACTGTGCTTGGGAGAGCAGGTCTCCTAGACAGAAAAGAAGAACGTTCCAAGCAATTTTAAGATGCAATTCATTTCAAAGGGCTTTGCATAAAAAACACATAGGCACCTAAATCCAGGTAAGTGAAAGGGCCATCAGCCATTGAAAGAGGAGAGTGAAAGTGAACAGGTTTTCAAACATGTACCAGCAGGAAAAAAAAGAACGCCAATGTGGTGATTCTGCTTTTTAATGAGAATACTCAAGCCATGGATGGGCATGTTTCATTTTGGCTTTACTTCTAACAGGAAGCCAGTAGCATACTGCTTACATTTTTTCCGTCTTTCCTACACTCTAGTGTCCTCCTGTGGATGGATGGAAAGTCCTGCTGGTCGCTCACAATGTAAAGGAACATTCAGTCCCTACCTGTATAAAAGTGTGACGTGCAGCACCAGGT
This sequence comes from Ctenomys sociabilis, assembly GCA_004027165.1. Lineage (NCBI taxonomy): Eukaryota > Metazoa > Chordata > Mammalia > Rodentia > Ctenomyidae > Ctenomys > Ctenomys sociabilis. The sequence goes on from PVKA01004670.1 coordinate 83,405, forward strand.
GCCACACTTACTAAGTCACACACCCGTGTGCCGGGGATGATCTGTTTATCCTTGTCCCGACGAGCACAGGCTCAGCCAGCAGCTGGTGTACTACCAGAACTCATCTCCCTGCCATGGACAAGCCGGGCACTGCTGTCTTCTCTGAGGGATGTGCCATTGTCAGAAGATAGGGTCCTCTTTCCCAGGACAGCTGGTAAGAATGGAATGTTCTAAAGAAAGCAAGATCTTACCGGGGAAAACAGTAGTAAACAAGCTAAGTTTTATGAGTTTCTATAATAAGCATATAAAGTGTTTTACTACAACTGGAAAAACTCAGAAAAAATGACTCCAAATTCCATGTGAACACCCGTAAACACACCCTTCCCTTCCTGTCTCCCCAGAGCACACACGGCTGACAGTGCGAGCTGAACATCAGCATACCTTGTCCAGGCCATGAGAACCTGCCCTGGTTACTGACAGGCAGCCCCTTGGGGAAGCTCTGTGCTCTTGGACATTACTAGGTGACAGTCTATAAGTAGTGGGCACAGTCTCAGGATGAGGCTGAGGGTAAAGACATATACGTCATCAACGCCAAAGGAAAAAGACAGTTAAAAAAAAAGTGCAACACAGCAATGAGCAGAAACCCGCTGTGGAGTTTCGCAGTTCTGGATTATGTTCAATATAGAAAACACACAGCAAAACGGACCCATTTTCAGGCTGAACAAGGAAGTCAAGCTCCAGTAGCACTTCACTGAATGATTGCATTGTACATAAAATTGGGTAATACCTACCTGGGACAAGCCTAAATGTACAGAAGCTGTCTCGGATATATACATGATCTTGCCATCTGATGCTACCACAAAAACAAATCCATCCAAAGTCTGTAAAAGAGAAAGTGCCCAGGTAAGAGATGAATAGTTCCACATTAGAGGTAAACCTAGCAATTACACAGTCACTGTGCAGCCCACATAAAACATTATGGGCTAGAGGTATAGTGCTTGCCTCGCGTGAAGACCTGGGTTCCATTCTCTGCACAAGGAAAAAGGGAATTACCCAGGAATAAATAAAAATGGGGAGGGGAGGCACAGGGTCATGGGGACTTCAGGTAACAACATTCAAGGTTTAGTCCCAAAGCCAGGCTCTCAAGTGCTTTTAAAGCACTTGAAAAACAATATCGCATACACATCACAGAAATCATGCAAAACATTTGAGAATTCCTATCCTGCCCTGTTCGAATTTAGTAGCTTTATTGTTTGGGGTTACTTTGGCACTTAGCACAAATCCGGAGCTCTATGATTCTTAGGGGAGCATCTAGCACTCTATGGGCCATTTAATGTCACAATTAGACTCATTTATACCACGAGGACATATGCTTCATTTGCCACAATTTTCTAGTTACCCTGAAGAGTAAATTCCAACCACTACCAATCCCCAGAAAATAAAACAAAATACCTAATATTTTAGCAGACGATGTCTACAGCATTAACTATTAAGGCTTTGTAAGAGATCAAATAACCTCTGCCAAAGTCAAGGAGAAAAAGTATCGACTTCCGAAATATTAAAACTAGCCAAATGAAATTGTAATTTAGGCCTAAATTGGCCAGACTTCCAAAAATAAAATAAAATTATAAGTAGTATTTCAGAAAAATAAAAAGGTAATGATCATATTTATATGTTAAAGATAAAGAGACTAAATAATTTTTGCAAAAGGAAACTTTTATTTACTCATTCATATATTTTTCATCGAGAACCAAAGAAAAGCAATAAAGCCGGTGAAAGACCCTACAACCCTCAATACTACTCCCATAAAAAATATTCCAAATTAATTTCTGGCCACAAATTCTATTTTTACAGCATGTAATTGAAACCAGATTACCTTTGGGCCCTCTCACCCCCCTTCCTTTGAGGGGGGTTAGGAAAGAAACAATGTAGCAGAAGTTAACTTGAAAGATAGCCTTACATTTGGCTGTTTCAAATACAACTTGCTGAAAAAATACAGTTTGCTAAAACACAATCTGCCTCAACCATCCTTCGCCAGTAAGCTGTCATTAGCTTTCTCTGTTAAAGTTGAAGCGAGCATTTTGATTCCAGACCTCACTTTCGGGTTTCTAACTCAGCTACAAAATATTTTCCTAAGTATCCCTGTGACATTTCAGAAACCTGAACTAAAAAGCCATTTCTAAAGTTTTAAATGCTTTGGCTTATTCTGCATGTTGCTGAACTCCAAAATTAAAGAGATACACTGAGTGGAATAGATCCTTCAGAGTAACTAGGAAAGCCAGGAAAAGGGAACAAGTTACCATCATTAGGTTCTAAAACTCACCAGCGGTAGCAAAAATAAATAACATTCTTCAGGGAAAGTGTGGACTATTCCTTCAAATTTTCAAATTATCTACCTCACTTGCAGGCATAATTTGTGCAAGGTCGACCACCAGCCCAACACTAAAGGAATTAAATGTGCGCGGGAGCCGCAGCGGGACTGTTGACTTCGCCTCACCGGGTTTTTACTCAAGTTCTCCCACACTTAGGTGTCCCTTAGTGCCCTTTGCAATATGCACGGGAGTGAAACAGGGACGCTGCCAGCAGGGAGCTGGAGGAGAGTGAAAGCTGCCCCGCCAGCCTGGTGCGGCTGGCTTCAGGCACCCTTTCCCCCACCCAGGCCACAAGGCTCGCTTTAAATTGCAAAATCTCCAGCTCCCAAATTCTCCCCAGGATCTTTTCTCTGCCCCAGTGCATGCGTTTTAAAAAATAAATCACACCTAGGCATTTGGGGCCCGCGTTTGGAAAAGATCTGGTTTTTCAAACTACAGAGCTCACGGCTGATTCGCAGATCTAAGTCACCGAGGCCCGCAGCCAACGTTTTCTTTCCCTTTTAAAGAAAATACAAAATAGAGGGAGGAAATGCAAAATAGCTCTCGGCAGGCATTTTTCAATGGCAGAGACAAATGACAGAGGGGAAATGAATAGGTCGTTGAGGAGGCTCTGTAAAGGGCGTTTGAGAGATTCTGGGACTTGGGGCCGTGCTGTCCTCTGCCAGCATTAGTGGCTGTCCTGAAAGTGGCTGGTGCCGGCAGTCCAGAAGCCAGCCAGAGCTGCAATCTTGGGGTGCACAACTGTGCCCAAAAAATGCAAAACCAGCGTGACCCCTGCAATCTTAGCCTCTGGCTGAGTGGCCTTAGGGGGTGGGTCACAGAGCGCCTGATCTTAAACTAGGCAAAGACTCCAAAATCGGGAACACGGGGCCACTCCAAGTTCTGGTTATGGGCAGAACTTATGGTATCTGCTTATGTTGGACCACTTGGGTGACAACTTGCTGTGTGACCATTAGTGAGTTACTTAACTTCCCCGTGCCTCATCTCCCTTCTCTGAATAAAATGAAGCCAAAATCAGTGGTGCATGTCCATAATCCCAGCCCACTGGGAAGCTGAGTCAAGAGAATTAAAAATTCTAGCACCTCCTGGGCAATTTAGCAACGGATAGCAAGAGCTTGTGCATGAAAAGTGTGTACCAAAATCATACCCTCATCATTACCATCATCATCTTAACAGTGCCCTCTCAGGCGCTGTCCAAATGAGACGATGACGTTTGAAAAGAACCTGGCCTGTAATAGCCAAACGAGGTCTGTGGGTGCTGTTGTCCCCATCCCTACTGTAAGTGCTTTAGAGTGCAGGGCCTCATAGTAATGGTGCAATGGGACGGGGGGGGGGCAGAGCTCAGCAGTGGGGATGGCCTGCCCCATGCCCAGGGGTGCTGTGCAGCCTGGGTCCTTGCTGGGCTGGAAACTGGTGAGGTGGGGAGGGACTTGCTGGAGGCTGCACTGTCTTCCTCAGCAGCAGCCACCCAGCCACCAGGGATGCTGTGGATTCTGGATTTCCCAGCGCACCTTGAGCCTGGGGTGTCCCTCTTTCCCTGGCATGGTGGCTGTACCTGCAGCAAGTGTGATCCCAGCTCCTTGGCAACGCTGTCCAGGGGCCCGGTACGGCTCGGCTGTCCCCATGCATCTCCTAAACCTGGACAGAGAAATAAAACCACTAAGTGGCAGTGTCCAGCAAACACAATGGTCCAGGGGCCTCCATACATGCACCACCGTCCTCGTCCTCGGTATCTACACCCGCCCCTTGCCTAGCAGGCTCAAGTCTGTTTCCTCATAGTCATCCCTTAGCCCTCTGAAAAAAGAAAAAGGAAGCCAGATGTAATAGCATTTGTCAGTAATTCCCAGAACTTGAGAGGCTGAGGCAGGAAGATCGCCCTGAGGCCAACCTGCCTATATAGTGAGTTCAGGGCCAGCTTCGTTTATAGTGAGATCCTGTCTCACTGTAGATATAGTGTCTTACTATACATACATACAGACAGACAGACAGATGGTGTCCCTGTACACAGAGCTTTTCAGGACAACCACTCCCTCCAGCTGCCCAGCTCCAAAATTGCCGTTTTATTTGAAACACCACAAAGTAATCTAATCTGCTTTGAAATTGGACATCCTCGTCGCCAAATGGGAGTATCGATTTGATCCATAAATATTCCCCCCAAGGACCTCCCTCTCCCAATCACCAGCAGTTCTGCCTTTTCTCAGAGATGCCTGAGAGCCACTTGCATCCCACAGCAGCTTTTCTAGATAATAGAATTTCCACCAAGATGCCCCTGGGAATCCAGGCTCCCTTCCTGGTCACTGTCCTCTCCTAGACCTCGGGGCTCTAAAGAGCTCCAGGTGGTGACAGCCACACTGGGACTGTAACTGGGAAGTGTGCTCACCAAATCAAACCCTCTCAAAGCATCAGCCCTTCCCCAGCACCAGAGACTTGCATCAGAGACCCTCTCCCCAGGGCTCAGACCAGGCCAGAGCAAGCAGAGGAAGAACCTTCACCCTCTCCCGGAGCCAGTCCACCCAGGCGAAGGTAGTTAGTGCAGAGTGGCAGAGGCTAAAGAAAGGCTTCCTGCCCCACAACCCCAGCCCCAGATGGCACATCCTTCTGGGAACTGCTGCCCACATTTAGACCCCAGTACCCAACCCCAGGTCAGGAGCCACTAGGTTTGGGGAGGTGGATGTGCAGGCTGAGAAATCTGGCGGCTTGGGAATTCCAGAGGCCCCTGGGGGAGCACGAAGTGGGTTTCTGGAGTCACCTCACTGGGTTCCTGGGTCCCCCCTCTGTCCCTGTGGATGCCCAGGGCTCCTTGGATTCTGTATGCTATACCCAGCTGAAAATTCACTTCCTGTCCTAGGACAGGGCTTTGTAGACACCTCTTGGAAAATATTTAGCAACTTTTTTTTTTTAAAAAAAAGGATGGTCTCTAATATCCACTCCTAGATTTTAGGAAACAGGAGCTAATCCTGATTCCTAATCCACAAGGAAGTGCCCAAACATGAGGGGAGTTCACTCTCCTTGGCCCCTCTGCCTTCTTTGCATGGCAGTGGCTTCATAACCCCAGGATGTGGCTCCCACCCCAAGCTCTACCACCTTGACCCCAATTTGCTCAGGCTCTGTTCAGGAAGCCTGCTGGTGGTGACCCTTATCCCCATTTAAACCAAAAATGAAATGTAACTGGTCCCTAGGTTTGGATGAAGAGTGAATTTAATAAAGATCCAGGAAATCTGCTTTGGGGAAATAAACTCATGTGGCCTGGTAACTGTGGCTCTCTGGGCTGTCCTGGGTCCTTCTGGGTTTGCCTTTGCAGTTCAAAGGTGAGCTCAGCCTCCTGCCCTTTGGCTTTTTTCTCCAGATCCCCAGCTCAAAGGCTTGAGGACAACTCTTTGAGAATGGTCCCCAAACCAGACTCCTGGCTGGACTCTTCAGACCCTCATCAAAGGCTCTGGCTCTACAAACAGTAGGTCCTGAGCACACAGGATGATTTTCTGTTCAATTCAAATACCCAGGCATTGTTCAGTTACATCACTGCGCTTTTTTTCTAGAACTTTTGAAGGCTTCAGCTTTGCCAACAGAGATTTAGCATGAATGCCCGTGATGGATCTAGCAGGAGGTAGCCTGGTGGCCTGAGACAGTTCCATCAAGCACTCCTGTCCTGTGCCACACACCCCAAGGCAGTGGTGCTGCCAGCTCTTCCATTAGGAGCTACCTTGGGTGAGGTCTTTGCACTCAGCCCATAAAAATCTACTTTGGGCCGAATGCAGACTGAATAAAGTTTTAACAACAATGAAAAATCGTCTTGGTACTGTAAAGCTGCAGTCACTCTAGAAAGGGCTATGTGCATGTGGCCCTTATTTGGCTCTAACAAAGGATTTATTTATTTGAAAAGTAGGCGGGTGCAGCAAAAGGCTGACTAAGCTTCTGGGGTGGTTGGTGCTTCAGAAACAGCCCAGGGCTGGGCTCTCCCAGACCTACCTGCTTGGAGTGTGCAGGCTGGAGATCCCAGGCTACTGAAAATTACAGGGAGCCTATCTACACTCTTTTCTGCCAGTTAGCCTCAAAGCACCCAAGTCTTGTCCCCAGGGTTTATGCACTTGGTATCAAAAACCGACTTCTGCAAAAGCTAGCTAAATTTTGTCACTCCTCTCAGGCTACTTAGCCAATCACCAAATAGCTCCGGAGCAGCTAAATGGGACCTAGCAGGTTGAAAATGCAGGTGAGAGGTGGTGACCACGGAGCCACAGATCGAAGAAGGCAGTTTGGGAAGGGAGGGGAGCTGATTCCCATCCTCCTCTGGACCAGGCAGCAGACCCTAATGATGACTTTGCTCTGTCTCAGAGTGAGAAACTGGATTAGGATTGGGTGGGGAGCTGGGGAGAGACCACCACTCTCACTCTGCAGCTTCAGGGACCTAAAAGAACAAGATTAACAATCAGGAGATACCAGTCCCCACCGGATCCCTCCACAGAAAGTTAGATTACATTGAAAATCCAGGACAGATTTGGGAAGCCTCCTCCAGCCCTACGAGTCTCACCTTCACCCACATATCCTTTAAGAGGCCTGGTCAGCTGCAGGGCCTGATATCCAGACAGTGTCCAGACCTCTGATTCTAACTCCTAGCCCGATACAGGATTGCTGTGGGGTCAGGAACCTGTCCCTCCATCCTGACTCTCTCGCCTCCCTCTCCTGGCCAGCCCGGTCCCAGCCTCCCTCCAGGGACAACGGAGGTCCCTGGAGGGAGTGTGCAGCTGGTCATTCCAGGTGCAAGGCCATCCTTTGGAATGGACTTCACACCATTCCACAGTGGGCTGGGGGAACAGAGCTGCTGGGTCCTCCGGCCACCCAAGTGCACAAGGGCACTCGCAGAGAGGAGGCTGAGTGTGAAGGCTGCCACCCCTCCAGCCTCTCCAGCCTCAGTCCACTCATACGTGGAGCCACAGGCTTGGGGGGCTCCCTCCTAGGGCTACTGAGGGCCCTGAGCCCGTAGGAGGACATCTGGGGCTGCTGCCCTATAAAGCCTGCAGCTTGCACTTCTCCTAAGAAATTCCTCAGGATCCCTTCTGCTCTTTCCGAGGTCCCTGAAAAATACTCCCCTCGAGCCTCTTTTCAAGTCAATGGGCCAGACACAGATGAAGAAGGGGTACAGGCAGGATGCCCCAAGATAGTCTCCCATACTGGCAGACAAAAGAGGAGACTCCATGGCCAGAAGCCTCGGTAAGGATCACGCTTGTGCAGTAGGCACCAGGTCCCCAGCTCACGAACCAGGCTCACACTCACCGCCATGTGACACCAACACCAATGAGGCTGCTGCCCGGAGTGAGTGCCCGCTGCAACTGTGAGCTGCATTTCCTGCTGGGCAGCAGCCCCTTGAGCTTCACCACAGAGAGGGGAGGTGGTTGTTAAATTCTACATTACTCTTAAAAAAAAAAAGCCAATTTTTTTTTTTCCCCCATGGGCATGATTTCGGGCTGGGGTACAGACAGGCCTTGGTTCTAAGACTCCACAATGATATGGGGGATTCCACTCCACCAAACTTTGCCAACCCCTTTTGATCCATTCAACAACCCAGCAGTCTGCCTGGCTCAACCTCACAGGGTACTGTGTTGTGTCGCTGAGTGGTGGAGAGACCACTGTTCAAGGGCTGCCCAAAACTGAATTTAAATCCGAAGGAATTCAGCCACTTGAAGGTCCCTTCTCTCTCTCTCTCTGTTCTCTCTCTGTCTCTGTGTGTGTATGTGTGTGTGTCTGTCTGTCACACGCCCTGGCATGTGACATCTCCTTTTCTTTTGACTATACTATTTTGATAATGTAACACTATCCTTACAGCCCTCTTACACACACACACACACACACACACACACATACACACACACACACCTTTCTCAGATTTGTGAAACCGGGATGAGAGGACTCCTTTCCTATTTCATTCTTGAGCCGGTCCCTTTGGAGGTTCCTTCTCCTCATTATTCCTGATGGAAATGAGATCCAGGAGGAAAAATCACCCCTTGCTCTACCACTTAGCACCAGCATCCGTATTACTGGGAGGTCCAAGCCTTCCAGGCCTGCAGACACTGGCCTCAAGCAGCTGCTACCCCTGGATTGGCCCACACTCCAGGCATTGCGCTTAGGGTAAGGCCAGGAGCCAGCACAGCGCTTCAGTCCATGCCTCTGCGGAGGACTGCAGGGCTGCAAGAGGCGCATAGCCCTGAGCCCAGGCACCAAGGCAGCAGCCCTCCTCCCAGTCCTATATGCCTCCCCTTCCTCTTTTTTTTTTTTTTTTTTTCCAGAACCGGAGATTGAACTCAGGCCCTTGCGCTTGCCAGGGAAGTGCTTATTTCACTGAGCCATCTCCCTGGCCTGCCTCCCCTTCTTAGTTCCGAGGCTGAAGGAGAAAAACAGTGTTCACTCCAAAACAGCGGGTCTTTAGGCTCTGGGCACTGTTCCTTCCGCCCACATTTAAATTGCACCTACCTAGTCTGGGACGCACCACGAATTGACGGGACCAGTGACTGTGGGGTAGATTTGTGCCTACACTTCGGGGCCTCTGTGTCTTCAGCTGTGTCACAGAAACCCCAGGCAGGCATGGATTTGGTAATGCGCCCATTTTACAAAGGGACTAAGGCCTTCAACCCACTGTAAATCTCAAAAGCTTTTGCCAAGCCTGAGGACAGGCTTGCTGGTGGGCGACATCCCTGGCTGGTGTGGGGACCTCTTTGAAGTCTTTATGATGGTCTCTCCATTACAGAAAAAAGACAGGCTGCAATCCACTGTTCCTGCTGTGGAACCTTGGGGGAGGCTTGTCCCCTCTCTGGCCACCAACTTCCCTAGGTAGGAAGAGTGTGTCTGAAGATTCCCTTGGTTCCTTAGGACAGTGCTGGTTGTTTTCAATTTCCTCAATGCTAAGCTGGTCTCCAGATTCCTTTTTACCCAGGGCTCCCACTTTGCTCTGGGCAAAACCTCACTTGGTACATGCATTCTCTGCTATCTTTCCTACTTTCGATTTGCAGCTGAGAGCAGCAGGCAAACCTGGAGCTCCCACTGGACCCGAAGTGGCCAAGACCCTAAAACCATTGTCCTGACCCCAACCTGGGTTCCCTAGGAAAAGTTTAAATCAATTGAGAGACCACTTCGATCCCCTCTTCAGTGTTACTGGAACAAGCACGTTATTTTGCATAATGGAGGTCTTGCTAAAAGCGTCCCTCTCTGCCCTTTAGCCCTAAGGCTGACCTGCGGGGTGCAAGTGTTTCAGCCCAGAGGACAGGTCCCAGAGGCTGTGTTGCTCCTCATAGATTCCGGGCCATTTGCAACACTCAAGAACCAAACCCTTTCCCAAATGCAGACCTCCTTTGTCACGCTCAGGCGATTCAGGTGACGCCTGGATTAGGTAGCTCTTGGACACACCAGCGACGGCACCAACCCGCAGCAGGAGCACACCACAAGGACTCCGTGCCCAACCATTCTGAACCCAAATACATGAAAACGAACTTCCAAGACCAGATCCAGTCTGAAGGCCGGCGGCAGTGGTAGCACCCGGGGCCACTTCCCTGGAAATCCCCCAAACAACGAACGGCTCACAATGAGCCCGGGCCTCCTCTTCTAGCTCCTTGCCAGTTTATTTGAAATCACTGGCAACACAGTACTTGCTCTTGTGCCTAACGCCTTAACTACTTCCCGCCCCTCAAGGCTCAGGGAGAAAGGAGACAAGGATAGTTCTTAGTATGCAGATAAGTGGGCTCAACTCATTGCCAGAATGGAAAGGAGATTCGGCTCTTACAAAAGCAAATTCGCTTTCATTTATTTCCATTGAAACCTCAGCGGCCAGGAAGGATCCCTACTTCTCCAGCTAAGGGTTTACCTTTAGGCAGACAAATAGCAATCGCAGGGGCTGCAACTCTCACGGCAGGGGGAGGGCAGAGGCTTCTACTCAGATCTGATTAGTAACCCGGGGAAACAAGCAACCACCCGGCCGATCTCACAAGTTCTGGATGCCCATGCCCCAGAAGAGAACACCCAGTGTTTGTGTAGACTGGCCGACCAGGAAGCTCCAAAGAGTCCCAACCAACACTCCACTGGAGAAGGTTGACAGTGCATCCCAGACCTGGACAACACAAATAATGGGGGGGAGGGGCAAAAGGAGCTCGCCGACTTCAGGTCTGCTGCCTGGCTGGGACTGCTTTCAATGGAAATTGGCCCAGAGACACCTATCACCTCCACTTTGCAACCCTCCAGCATCCAAACAGCACAAGTTGTCTAAAAAGCCTTCTCAGCGCCAGGACCTAGAGGTTCTGGAGTGCCCATGAAGACCTCCCCAGCATCAGGTTTCTTAGCAGTGTGTCCATATTTCTCAGCCAATCCTCAGAGACTCCGATGCTGCGGCTTAGAGGTCCCTGGTCTGGTGGCCACAGTCACTAGCAGAAGCTGGCTGTGTGCAGGGACAGCCACCTAGCATGTCACCATTCCCTGCAATTCTGTCTGCCTGTCTGCAGGTCTTAGCAATCCTTGCCCACCAGTGACAACTTTTCAGTCTTCAAAAGAAGTGCTATACTTGAATTTGCCATATTCAAAATAATCATTTTACTTTCAGACCGGCTGGTAGGTGGGCAGTACTCTAACTCATAAATCCACGATGTATCCATTCCAACCTGCACTCCCCAGGCTAAAGGAAGAAGAATCACAAAAAGGCAGACTGAGACCAAGGGTGATGGCCTGGCTCCATTCCACTAAGGTGCTCAACCTGGGTGGATTCCACCCGATTCACCCAAGCCTTGAAGGGGTGTGCTCCCAGAAAATAGAATGAGCTAAACGAAGAAGGGAAGGGAGAAAGGTAGGAGAAGAAAGAAAAAGGAACGATCAGGGAAGAAAAGGTAAGTTCAGACCAGGAATGATTGACAAAGAACAAAAGAAAGAAAAAAATGGGCAAGAAAGGTAAAAAAAAAAAAAAAAAAAAGAGCCGGGCGTGGTGGCGCCTGCCTGTAATCCTAGCACTCGGGAGGCTGAGGCAGGAGGATTGTTGTGAGTTCGAGACCAGCCTGAGCTACAAAACGAGTTTAAGGCCAGCCTGAACTGCATAGTGAGACCCTATCTCAAAAAGACAAAAAAAAAAAAAAAAAAAAAGTAAAGAAAAATAAGATCACATCAGAATGGACTGGTATTAAAAGAAAAAGAAAAAGAAAAAAGGATGGAAAGGAGGAACGAAAGGAGAGGGAGGGAAGAAAGAAAGGAAAAATAAAGTCTGCATGGACTGGTGTGCTATTGCCAACTTTGAGGACACCTGTGCTTAGAACAATTCGTGGCTCCTGTACTGCTCTGGGCCAAGAAGTGGTTTGGTCTCCGGGCCGCCAAGAAGAAGCACCCCGGAACGGCCTTCCTGAGACGCCCTCGCCTTGGCCCGGAGGCGGCGGGGACCGCAACGGCCCCAGCTTCTCTGGTGAGCCGAGGCCCCGTGGGCCCCAGCGCTGCGCACCGCCCGCCTGCGGCCTCACCTTCGGGAAAGACGGAGCGCATCTTCAGGTAGCTCGTGGTGAGTCGGATGATGGACGCTTTGTCCAGCTGCGAAGTGATGGCCGACGGCAGCGGGAGCAGCTTGGCCAGCTCGTAAAACTCGCCATTTTCTTTCTCCCTCCTAGTTTTGGCCGCATTCTTGGACTTCTCCTTCATCGCGCCTCGACTCTGGGCATATTAGGTCGGGCCGCGCTCCAGCCCCGCGCAGTCTCGGTGGAGAAGGGGGTGCCGCGGACAGGTGAGTCCGAGGTCCCCGGCGCCGGCCGCCAGCAGCTGCGCGGGTCCGGCCTGGGCGCCGAGACGCCTCCCCGCCGCCGCCAGCCCAGAGCTGCGCTCACAGCGGCCGCGCACCCTTCCTGCGCCCGGGCCGCACAGTCCCGTGGCGATCGGGACGTCCTGCGCGCTGCCTTCGCGTCCCTGCCTGGGCTTGCGCTGGAGCGCAGGCAGCCGGCTAAGAACCGAGAGCTGTTCAACCCTTTACCGAGTGTGCGCGCCCGCTGCCGGGAGGCCCCTTAGAGCTGGAGGGCGGCAAGGGCGGCGGCGGCCGCCGAGCCATGGAGAGGGTCGGAGGCGAGGGCAGCGCGGCGCGGGCGGCTCTTCGATCCTCCCTCCTCGGCTCCTCGCAGTGCCTGCAGACCCGGCGCCCGCTGGAGCGCGCGATCTGCTGCGCGGCGCACGTGCGTTCGGGCGGCGTTTGTTTATGGCGGACCCGCCTTCGGGCGGAGCGCGGGCCGCCGGGGCTGGGGGGGAGGGCAGGGAGGGGAGGGACCGCGGCGGGGCGGGGGCGGCCAATCGCCCCGACCCCGCCGCGGCCTTGGAGTCGCAGGCGCGCCTCTGCGGTGCTGCCTCCGGGGACTCACCCGAGAGAGAGCGGCGCACGCCCGGGCTCCAGGAAGTTGGGGTGAGTACGACCAGCGCGCGTAGGGAGCCGATCCAGAGAGAGAGACGCTCGGAGACCCAGGCGCTCCGGTGGGCGGCTGGGAGGGGCGAAGCAAGAAGGAGAAAGGGGTGCCAAGGCCTCCTCTGGTTCTCGCGGAGGTCACTGGCGGGCGCGACGGGCGCGGCTAGAGGAGGCGGCGCGACCCGCCAGCCAAGTGCGCTGCTGGGAAGACCGACTCCTTCAATCCGGTTCTGGTCCCACACCGGCTCCACCTCGCAGTGCGTGGGCTGAAAGGGAATTGCTAGAGGACGGCTTCCCCCCTTACCCCCTACACGAGGACGTGACTCGAGAGGACCAGAAATGAACCTCTAACCTTTTCTTTTAGAAACACCGGAGCGAAAGAGCAGGGCTTGGGGCGCGACCGGGAGGGAAGAGCCAGGGAGCCGGGAGAGCTCGAGGCCTCTGCGCGGGAGCAGAGCCTGCTGCCCAGGAGCTGGCACCTGAGGGCCCTCGAGAATTTTGGGGAATTGCACGTTAGGTGGGCGCTCCAACGGGACAGGGCGCTGAGCCAGGATCCCCGGGGACCGTTGGGGGCTCGTGTGTGTGTGTGTGGGGGGGACTAGGTCGAGAAAAGCGCACGCTGTAGACTCAGTCACCCGAAGGTTCGGCGCTATCCCTCTGGGTCAGCCGTCTTCTGGCCGCTCTTACCCGTCTCTTCCTGCTCCCGCAGCCCCGGGCAGGTTTGGACACAGAGTGCCCCGCACACCTCGCACCGGCATTCACAGAAGCCCCAACCCTCCCAGGACTCAGCCCTGGTATGTGGTGTCCCGCGAAGCTTCCCGGGCTTTCCAGGGGGACAAACTCGTGGTTCCTTC
>PVKA01004671.1:0-81713 GCA_004027165.1 Ctenomys sociabilis
GGATGGAGCAGGACGGCGGAGTCGGCCGCGCTGTCTCTGGCCGGTCTCAGGAGCTGGGCGGGGGCGGGCGGGATGGAGCAAGATGGCGGAGTCGGCGCGCTGTCTCTGGCCGGTCTCCAATCTGGTGTGTTTTGATCATTTATTTTTAGCAAAATAAATTCACTATAACTGCTAGCTGAGGTTACATTCCCACTTGCTATTTCGATTGGTATATTTGATATTCTTTATAGAACAGCGTATGAGTGTGGGGGTGTGTTTTCCCTTCCAGTACCTCAAACATACCACGCTACCACGTGTGATTTGTCAGGAGCACATTCAGGCTGGTTGTAGTGAAGCTGTAGAGAAAACTGCATGTTGCTAGTGAATGGATCACATTGTCTCATGCTGTCCCGAGTCTTGGTTCTGCTCTTTGGCACAAGTGCAGTAAGTTGTGCCTGCAGATTCAAACCCAACAAAGAACAGCTCCTCTGCTGATTAATGTGAGATTTAGATAGGGTTATGCATTAGCTTTTATAAACTACACTAATGAGTTCAATCCCCAGTTCTGCAAAAAAAAGAAAGAAAAGGAAAAACTACACTAAGAATTTATTAAAGATAAGAATTTCAGGGGGCCAGGGAGATGGCTCAGTGGAATAAGCACTCCCCTGGCAAACACAAGGGCCTGAGTTTAATCCCCAGTTCTGCCAATAAAAAAGAACTTCAGGAGTCACTGAGAAGGCCACCGCTCAGCAGTTAGGGTGCCTACATATATCCAAATTCCTTCTTCCAATATGAAGGAGAATAGAAGGGAGGAAAGAACATGGTCACAGGAAGTTGGTGTTTAAAGATGGGAGTTATTATGAAGGTGAATTTGTGGATAGAGAGATCACAGGGCGAGGCTGCCAGCACTGGGACTGGTCAGCTCAGCACTGGAGGTGGTGAACAGGCTCCTGACTCCTACCCCGGCCCTCTAGGGGAGGCCAGTCTCCAACTCTGATGCAGAAGCTGTGTGTGTAAATGGTCCTCAGGTTCCCCTAACTTAAGGGGACAATGGGATACAGGCTTGGGCACATGATATGGGCCCCGAGGTTTGGGTGACATTTATATCTGGCCACCCAAGGCATAAAGGGGTCCTGAGATTGCCTAAGGACCCCTAGAGGGGGGTCTGTGCACTCACCTCTACAGGTGTCTCCAGCTTCTCCATGACACTTTGTTGGAATAAAGTGCTGCCATCCCCCACCCCCTTAAAATAATGAGAGCTTTATTCATCTTCTCTAGAAGGCTTTTCTTACTTGATGTTCTCCCCTGTGGTATAAACCTCCCTTCAAAGTCAGCAGGAGTCTTGGAGCTTGGATCCACACAAGATAAGAAAGAAAGGGAGTGGCAAGAAGATGCCAGAAGGCACAGTGGTGGCCAAGGCCCCATGGAGAACAATGCCCTCACCTCAGGCAAGTCAGCAGGAAGCAGCTGCTAAGAGGGCCAGAACCCAAATTCAGGCTACAGCACATCTTTCCAGTTAGCAAAACTGAAACACCAAAGGCATTTTATCAGGCCACTCTCATCCCTCTGTGAATGTTAGAGGCATGTATCATTCGGCCTTCACTGTAATGATATAAAAAGGAATCTCAGCCATCTCTATATAAGCAGCTACTGTGTGGGTTTTTGTTGTTGTTTTTGTTATTTGTTTGTTTTTGTTTTCATGTTAGCAACACTAAGAATCAAACCCAGGGCCTTGCCCATGTTAGGCAAGCGCTCTACCGCCAAGCTATGTCCCGGCCCCTGTGGGTTTTATTTTTTTTCACTGCATTTCTCCAACTCTGGAATGCTTTATAAGGGAAGATGCCAGCTCTTCATGTCTCTTTTCACTTCAAATGGATTTATGCATCTGAAATCACTTCCAGTGGCATATTTTAAACTCCAGGGATTTTCCTGTAGTGTCAAGTTTACATCAAGAAAAAAAAGAGATTGTTTAAACTTAAAGCAAGCTTTATAGAAATACATAAGGAGAACTATATAGTTAGCAACTGGAAATAAAAGCTCTTAGTTCATGAGTAGGTCTAAAGATATAATATTTAAAAATAAATTTATCATTAAATTACTATTATACAGTGTATCTGTAGTATCAAGAATTGTAGGGCGTGTGACTAATATACTATTAGTTATCTATGTCCTAACTGTGGAGGGCTGAAGGGTGAGGTGTAGACTTAAGATTATTGCACTCAGCTTTTTATATCTTGTATTTCATCAAATAATGAACAGGCAAATAAAAGAAGCCAGCATCAGAACCACTGGCTTTGATTAAGCACTCTGAAGCAATAAATACTAGCATTGCTCCACCTAAAATATATTCCTGAGGATTAATTTGACAAATGTTCCAATGAAAAGATGTTGGCTACCAAATAATAACTGGTATCTGAATATATAAATGTAAGTCCACCAGGCCATATTTCCACACATTCCAATGTACTGACGATTAGGATTTAGACAAATGCATTTTTTGAGTGGGGTCATAATTCAACCAATCACAGTCTCTATGGCCTTGCATCTGATGCACAAGGGTGCTTCCCCGTTAGGATAAAAGGACCTCACTATGCTGAAAGATGAGTCACAGTTAATTTCCTTTGTGTTCCTGAATAATGGCATAGGTATAAGAATAAAGTATTATGGCTATTATTGGATTTTTAAATGCTAACATTAGTGTTAAGGTACTTAGGAAGACTTGAAATATATGAATTCATTGGAGGAATGTTATTTTATTTTTGTTTAGAAGACTTACTAAACTAATATGCAAACATTACTACTTTGTTTTACATAAAATGCTCATAGAATACCACTTACATTTATCTAGGGGAGTTCATAAAATACAGATTTTTAATAAGCTTCTGCAGATAAATTGTCGTGGATGAAAAGCAATCACATTGGACAGGCATTTACATATTGTTATCATTGGCTTGGTTTTATTGTCTCCCTGAATCTGAGATAAATATGTTAGAATTTTATCATTAGCTTAATGAATTACAGTAGTGTTTTCCTCTAATGTAATTCACAGATCACTGTGGTTTTTTAATCAGAATTCTAAATATTGTGTGTCAACTCTGTGGTTATTCAGTTATAGGACACAGGGAAAAGTGAAACACTTTCAAGAGATGGGAGAAGCAGTAGCATTAAATATTAAACATTTAAATGAGGAAGCACTGATTAATTCATAATATTCTGAGCAGCTCATAAATAGTTAATACTCATATCTTACTTCGATTGGATAGTACTTAGTTGAAGCCCTGGTCACTATAAAGCTACTTAATTATCAGTTTTAATCACAAGCTCACTTTACAAAATAATCCATTTCCCTTTAGGTAAATATAATTTTGAATTTGTCCCTATTTTTAATTTACTCATATGCAAGAGCAAAGTGAAAAATCAATGATATTTAATTAATGGTTCAATATCTGTTACACATTTTGAATCACAATTATCATTAAAAAGTAGCTTGCATTTGCACAATCTTAATACAGTGAACACAGAAAAGATGTATAAAGAAGGTTGTCACTTTAGTGACAGCTTGGCTCTGTTTTTGTGGTCTTTGATTCAGTAGCTATTTAGTAGCTACTATGTGTCCTGGCCCTGGGACCCAGGAAGAGTGAACATGGCGGACACAGTCCCCTCTTCTTGAAGGATTAGGAAGCTCATTTAAGCAGCTAAAGGCCCAGCAGATAATTGTCTAAATAATTACTTAGTTACACTATGGTAAGTGCTGAGCAGGGGCGAGAGATTCTGTGGGAATATTTAATATTTACAACATGCTTTCGGAGCCAGGATTAGGAAAAACCTTCTGCAGGAAAAGCAGCTGTGATGTGGCTTTAGGTTGGAGTAACCATGGTTGGGAGAAGGGTGCACATTCTGGGCAGAGAGGACCACACATGGAAGCTGTGAGTGAGTTCCCCCAGTCTTTAGAAGGGGTAAACTAAGTCAGGTTTCACATTCAAAATAATATTACAGATGCTCTCTAAATTAGGATTAGCTACTAGAAAGTGACTGAGGGCCTTAGAGAAATAGTAGTGTGATCTTAGTTTGTAATAATAGATTGTGTGTTCTTGATCCAGATTGGTCCTACATAAAGGAATTAGATAATAGGATTTCCTTGTCAGGGATTGGGGTGAGGAAGGATTTTCTCATAACAACTCATTTTTGACCTGAGTAATTTCCTCTGCTTCTCTGGTAATCTTTTTTAATTTTTAAAGAATATAAAATAGTGATAAAAAATTAGAAATGATACAAGATTTCACTAAACAAGGTAATAGGAATTCAACAATGGCTGCTGTTTTACATGATGCTATCTTTTGGGAGCTCCTCCACCACCCTGGGAGATGCTGATCTTTGACAGAGTGACTCAATGATTCGTTCTTTCTGTGGCTTGCCTTTTCTTTCTATGAGCATGCTTAGCTCTTAACATAATCTTCTTGTAACATACTTTAGAGGTGAAATGGAGATACTGCCAAGTGGAGCTCCAAGGAGGTCCAGAGATTTAAAAAACAGAAACCCTCGGACTGAAACTTCAGACTTCTCGCAGAGTGTATGCTGCAAATTCTCCCTCCAGTGGGCATAGGGAGGCATGGGTTACAGGTGCTGTACAGGACTTGCCCAGCCCTATTATTTCAAAGTGAAACAAGTGTAGAGCCACTCCCAGCACCCAGAGTTTAGCTGGTGTTGGGGTTTGGGGTCGTTGCTTTTCACATCAGTGTTGTGCACCATGAGGTGTGAGCTGCTGAGTTTGCCCATTATGGCCCACCTTGCCACACTGGAAGCTAACGTAGCCCATGACCTAGGAATCTGCTAATCTGAGCCTGCCAGTTTTGTCAGTCAGGGATTAATTTTCAGGGAAGAGGCATAGGTGTAGCACATCTGGCTTCCTAAGCCTTCTCATGCAAGATAGACAATGCCATCCCTGCTTTTCTTTCTCAGCCCTGATTTTTTTTTTTTCTGTATTTAGGACAGGGTCCCCAGGGTCTCCAGGGTCTCATTACACAGATCAGGCTCATAGTGATTCTTCTATTTTCAGCCTCCCAAGTGCTGGGATTACAGGCTCACGCCACCACACCCAGTCTTAGTAACCATCTCAGTGCACCCTACAAACAGGGCTGGCATGGCATGCTGGGAATCAAACCCTGGCCACTTGTTCTGCATAAGCAGGCACTATAGTCCACTGAACTATCAGGCGGCCCCCTCAGCCCTGACTGATGCCACCAAAAGTGTGAAGCCAGGGAATTCCTTGATGATTATAATGTAATTGGTGAAGTATTTCATGTAGAACTCAAATCACCCTGAACTCATGCAGAACTTATCTTGCTCTGGGACTTCAGGTCTTTTATTCTGCCCACTGGGTGGATGACGCACTATAGCATTTCTTCTCAGGAGAACACAATACTAGAGAATTCTTCCTCCTCTGGCTCAGGCCTATGCATCTGTCTCTGTTCATGGACTACCAATGAATCCCATCATGCTTTGCAGCAAAATCTGTCATTACAATGGGGTAGTAATTAATCCACTAATAAACTATTCTGATACTGGGGCATAGCTACTAGGGAACCTTACCACGGCTCTATTTCCAGTCACCTGGAGTGGTCCATCCACAGACTCCATTGCTTGCACCACTGTGAGCCCCACTGCAGCCAGCAAATCCACAGAGCTCTGGTTTTGGTCAGTGTGGCGCCCACACCCTGAACCGGGCTGACCAGGTCTAAAATGATATTGCCATCTGAAACTGACTGAATTTTGAGAGAATTGCTTGTATATGAAGGTTAAAAGGACACCAGTAATTTCCAGTGTGTTATTTCCAAAAGGAGTTGTTTTGGGTTTCTTTAGTTTTGTGGGTTCACACAGTACGTAGCTCTATTCCCAGTACAGTTGCACCTCAGGAATAGATCCTCATATTTGTGCATCTAACTTTAGCCTCAAGAAGGCTTCATTATATTCCCATTGTTTACATAGCTAAATATATGCTTCTGGGTATTAGATATATTTCTAGCCCAAGGCTGCTCTTACAATTTCAGTCCAAGTGGTGGCTCAGTGCCTGTCTTAGTTATTTTCTCCTTGCTGGGGCAAAATACCTAACACCCATGAGTCAAAGGAGAAAAGATTGATTTTAACTCATAATTTGTAGAAATTTCAGCCCCCAGGCAGCTGGCTTGCAGCTGGGCAGAGGAGAAACAGGCCATGGCAGGACAGCAGGAAGCAGCCCTCCTTCTTCCCCTTTCTAGTTTATCCAGGTTGCAAGCATATTGGTTGATTCCACTGACACATAGGATAAGTCTTCCCTCCTGTATAGGTCCACCATGTGCACTAAGAGCTATGCTAAACCAATCAGTGGACTAACCCAGTATCATACATGCATGATCCCTGTGAACATTCACAGTCCTGTCAGCTCCCCCAAGCCACACCTGTGAGCATAAGAAGCACTGGGGGGACATCTACATAGAGGCCACAACAGTGCCTCATCCTATCTCTCATGTTTGCACACCCATCTAAACTCTGTTATGATGAGGTTAGATCTGCCTTGTAGCAGAAAAAGAGGAAATTATGGTTGTAGTGATGATTGTTTTTTCCTATCTTATGTTATGTATTGTATTTAGGAGGAAGTCATTGTCATCAATAAATCATGTTAAGGAAATAGATATTACTGGCCCAGTCTGCACAGTGGCATCAAATAATGTAAACATGCTTTTGAAAGTTTGGATTCTTAAAACAATCCTAATTGCCATTTCTGTCACTTGAGGCAAAGCAGTGGTTGTCCAGGTTTGATACTTCAGAATGATTTGCAATCCCTGGTGGGCACGTAGAGCCCCTGATCTCCTGCTCTGTCAGTCCCCTGTCTTCCCTGACAGTCCTGTTTTCTTAGATCTTTGATAGGGAGTGAAAATCTGCAGCCTTACTGTGATTCTCATACACAACAGTGAGCCGCTCCCAGAGACCCACAAAGTCAAGAAATGTATCCCTTATTCTATTAAATAAATATTTCAGGACCAGAAAGACCAATCCTGCCTGATCACACTTCTATGTGAATGTAAGACAGAAGAACTCACAGGAGCAGATAATTGCATGGCGGGTGCCGGGGACTGGAAAGGCATTGGTGAAGGAGTGCATATTCTCAGGAGGAGTAATTTCTGGAGATTTGTTGCATAGTATGCTGACTGTAGTTAATTATAATGCTTACTTGAAAATTACTGAGATTAAATCTGAAATGTTTTCACAACACACACACACACAATGTAAAGAAGAAAGGCTTTTATCTTCTTTTTTTGGTCCAGGGGATCGAACTCGGGACCTTATGCTTGCTAGGCAGACACTTATGACACTGAGCTATCTCCCTAGCCCAAGCAGAAAAGGCTTATTTTGGCTCATGGTTTCAGAAGCTTCTATCCAGGGTTGGCGGACTCCAAGGCAGGACCATCAGGGTGCATGGGTACTGTGGAGGGGGGCTGCTCGCTGCATGCAGCCAGGAAGCAGAGGGACAGAGAGAGGCAGACAGAGGGCAGTGGCGCGGGGCCAGGAAACAGCAAGGGCAGAGCCCTACAGAGGTGTTTCCTGCAGCTGGCCCCGCCCCCGGTCAGTATGAGCTCATGAGTGGATTAGACTGTCTAGAAGGTCACCCTCAGTCTCTCAGTCTCTGGAGAATGTTTTCTACTTAAACCGTAAGAGCATTTGAAGCGATGAGTATGTTAATAAAAGTGTTTACTTGCAAGTGTTGGAGATAAGGACATAGTATTTGCTTTTTAGCATAGATCTGTACTTTGAATATATAAATTAAATATGATAAGTCGAATTGTAAGTCACAATTGTTTTAAGCCTAATACCCAATAATAATATAGATATTAATATTCAATAATGCTAAAGTATAATTTATTATATAATTATGTGATCATAGTATTTTAAAATTATGATGTCATGTGTCAGCTTATTCAGAGAGATGCCCCTGCCTTCCTAGTGAGTACTCACTTGGCCCAAGCACCCTGTTGTTCTGGACCACTGAAACCATCTTGAGGGAGGGTCACCGGCAGACTCAGCCTCTTTGTCACATTTTGTTTGTAAAATAGTAGCTCACTTTTTCATTACCTAGCAAGTAGGAGAGAGCCGTTGTCTAATTGAATGTCACAACTTTGTACATATGTGTGGAGCAAAATGCTGCAAGTAGTGACTTTTGGATAATAATGCTTAAGGTGGATTTTATCTTTAAACAGCAACAACATCCTTCCCCCCCCAAAAAAAAATTAGAAGCAGCCTTTTAAAGAAAAAACCGGTTGGAATTCTTCAATGTCCTTTGATAACCTTGACCACCTTTCCTTTTCTTAGCAAGTTTGTTTGTCTAAAAGTGTTTTAGCTTCCATTTGGTGGACACATGGGTCCTTGGATTTATGGTGAGAGTAGATGTAGCAGAAGTCTCAGTGCATTTTTCTCTCTTTCACTGCTTGGAAGCTCTCCCAGTGTGACACAGACCTCTTCCAAGGGCATCATCTGTCTTACAGAAATTGTATCGGTGTATTTGTGCCTGATGACCTTGGGGGCAGAGGGAAGGGAACGTAACTTAGGTGGAAATGCTCTCCATAGAGGAAGAGTTGCCTTTGGATGTTTACTGAGTAAGAGCTAACTTCTATTTATCCTTCATTTTTGGTAAAAGAGGTTGTTACCAAAGAACGCTTTCTTGCTTGGATTGAATATCAAGCGTCCTTTCCATTATTAAGATAATAGGCATCC
This sequence comes from Ctenomys sociabilis, assembly GCA_004027165.1. Classification (NCBI taxonomy): domain Eukaryota; kingdom Metazoa; phylum Chordata; class Mammalia; order Rodentia; family Ctenomyidae; genus Ctenomys; species Ctenomys sociabilis. Next base: position 8,725 of record PVKA01004671.1, read on the forward strand.
CATGAAATTACTTTATTAACAAATGAACTGCGGAGATTTGCATTTTAGATATCTGTCGTCTCGTCCATTATCTACTCAATAACCCAGGCTCCTACCACCAAATTGATTTCATTGAATGTAAAAACAGTTGTTTTCATTAGAAATTTGATTATCAAAAGGGTTAAGATGTGGTCATCTCATCGGTGTTTAGATGAAAGTTTATGCCTGGAGTCTTCTAAGGAGTTCTGCAATTTAAGAGAGTGTTGTAAGGATTGTGAGTTCCGAGGCCCACATGTGGAGAGAGGCACGCTGCGGATGGACGTGGAAGGATGGACGTGGAAGCGGTTGTCAAAGTGAGAATTGTTCACTATTAACATAATAGTGCAAAAGTCTCTCCATTTCGTGTTTCATCTTCATTAAGAATTTGAGTCCTGTCCAACGGTAGTTTAAAGTTTAGTAACAAATCTAACAGTTTGAGCATGTAAAGTACCATGCGTTATTATTAAAAATTCTTATAATTATGTTATTTAGTTACGCGTCACAGTAGCCTCCTTCTGCAGGTAAGGAGAGTGGGATGTGGAGGAGCCCTGTAGCCTCAGGTGCCCCAAAGCACAGTGGAGCTGAGGCAGGAACCTTCCTCCGCTGCAGTAACCAAGCAAGGGAACTAGGGACGATGAAGATCTCTCCCCTTCGTATTATTTCTTGAATTGCATATCTGTAAAAGACATTATTAAGTCAACCTTCAATAAATGTATCATTAACACAGATCCTACATACAAAAAGCAACAAAATATATATGAGCTTATGGGGTTTCACAAACTGAGAACCTGTCCAGATCACTTTCACCGAGATCAACTTTTCTAAATAGCTCTTTTCTGTTTTTGAAATGTGATTTTGCTTTGCTGCCCAGCCTGGCTCTGAACTTGCAGTCCTCCTGCCTCAGCCTTTTAGGTAGCAGGCATTATAGCCCTGTGCCATCATGGTCTTTTTATAAATGTATTTTTAAACAAAATTGAATCCTACTGTTACATAGAGTTTTATGTCTTCCTTTTTCTACTTAACATTTTATTCTCAAGTATGTTTCATACCAGTATTTATTCAAACATGTACAATATTTGAATATTTGGTATGTAGGCTGGTGTAGTACTTTTTATTTTTATCAATAGAACTGTACTTTGTAGTGGAGCATAACTGTCTAGTGCATCTTTCAGTGTGTCCTTAGGGTACATTTTTATTTTTATTTTTATTTTAGCTGGCTCAGGGTGCCTTAATGGCAGATCTGGTAAGGCATGAGGATCTGGGGATTGAACCACAGTATCCGAGCCTCATTGCTTTACTTAAGCAGGCACTTCAACAACTGAGCTACTGGGCAGGCCCCCAGGGTACAGTTTTAGAAGAGTAATTACTAGGCGGGATAGCACCTATGTTTTCTCGTTCCTGATACAAATTACTCCGAATGGTTGTGGCAGTGTACCAATGTTCAGGAGTGCCCACATGATCATGTGTGCATAGTTGTGTGTGTGTGTGTGTGTGTGTGTGTAAGCATTTTTGATAAACAACCTGGTATCTAACTACTAGTTGGATGTTCTTTCATTAGTAATAGAGTTAATATGTTCTCATTTATTTGTTGGAGGTATTTTTCTATTTTTTTATATAGAAAATATTATATAACTGCATAATTACTCCTTATATTCTTTGCTTTCTCTGGGAGTCAAATCTTTAGGAGAATGGCTCTCTTACTCCAGAAAAATTTAAGTGATTAAATAAATGTCCCTTTCTGGCTGGGGAGATAGCTCAGTAGGATAAGCACTTCTAAGGCCCTAAGGAAGGGGCCTGAGTTCAATCCCCAGTTCCGCAAAAAAAAAAAAAAAAAAAAAGTCCCTTTCATAAGCACTATTTCGAATCATATACTTTTGAGAAGAACGTGCCCTGTTCCTAGAAGCTGCTCCTGCCTGGTGCACACAGTTCGCACCTTCACTGCCTGCCTTCTTATGTCTCTGCAAGGTTGGCTCACAGGCTAGGGCAATCTCCTGTGAGGCGCTTTAAACTCAGCTGCAGTGGCACATGCACTCTGGAGACTGAGGAGGGAGGACGGCAAAGGACTGAGGCTGTGAGTTGGGGGCCAGCCTGGGCTACACAGTGCATTCAAATACCCAGCGAGACCCTGTCTCCAAAAAAAGTTTTAAGCTACTTTTTTATGTCTAAAAGAATATATTATTTTGGAAAGATTTGAATATATTATTTGAACATATTCAGATAATTCAGTTATAATTTAAAATGCGCACCATCACTATTATATTTTCTATATATAGAATATGATTGGATTATATTGTACATCATTTTAATTCAATTTTTTGTGTTACCTGGGATTGAACTCAGGACCCTAACTTGCTAGACAGGCGCTTATTCTATTGAGCTATCTCCCTGGCCCTTAACTCAAATTTTTATGTGAAATTTAAATTACAAATAAAATTAAAGTGATACATTGAAAAGCTTCATAGCTGGGTATTTGGTTCATAGAAAAGTTTTGATATTAAGGCTTATTTTCGGACTTGAAGAATATATATGTATACATATATATTCTTTTAAAGCTTTCTTTGTGGTACTGGGGCTGAACCCGAGGCCTTTGCCCTGAGCTATGTCTCCAGGCCACCAAGCCTTTCTAATTTTTTGAGGCCAAGTTTGCTGCATCGCTGACTTGCCCATGCTGACACATGGGGGCTTTCAGCTCTTGCTCAGTTTCCCAGAGTGCTGGCATTGCAAACACACACCTCAGTACTCAGCCAGTAGATTCGATTTTTATGAACATACTCAGAAGAAACATAATTTTGCTTAGAGACAGCAACGTTTTAATGCAGCAGTAGGAAAGAACCCATTCACAGGAACACAGTGGGCAGGGGTGGGCAGCTCTTCGGCGCGGTGTGCCTCTCTGGAATCACTTGCTTCTGGTTCCAGCGCCTACCTGGACCCTGAGCGGCAACTGCCAGGCTGGCGGATTATGCTGTATGTCATGTAATCCACACAAATAAGTGACAGTCCTGAGCCTGTTAGGATGAAGCCATCTTAACATGTTTGTTTTAATCCTTATGTTAGAATTCTAATCTCCAGATACTCTAAGCATTGAGCTATTCTTTCCTCTTTTGGAAATAAATTCACCAAAATATTCTCTCTGTGCCTAAGGGTACTTGGAGACTAACAGCTGTACCTGTTGTTCTTCGCTCTACATTTCATTGTCAACTATGTCCAGCTTTTCCTTGTTGTTTTTCATAAGTAACTACTAGCCATAAAATGAGATAACTGATTTGGTTTTCCAGTTGCAAGAGGCCGTAAAGACTGTACAGCTCTTTGGATCCTCAAAGGAAATGCGCTCTGAGGCCAGCGACAGCAATGGGAAATCACTAAGGAAATCCTGTAGGGACTCGTGTGGCCACTCCAGCCAGCAGGCATTGTACCTGCCTAAGGCTTAAGTTCAGAAGTTCTCAGAAGACTGTGCTGAGCTGATGCCGCAAGTCCATGAGCCACATTTAACCTGCAGGTCTCTAACTTGCAATCCCCCTAATTTTCTTATTTTAACAACAAACTGACCTTGGAAAAATATGCACGAGCGAGGATTAGAGACCAAACTTTCTGACTTCTAGTTCAGTAATTAAATAGCTATTCGGTGTCCACTTCCATTAGACACTTTCATGCATTTATTAAATCTATTATGCACATTCTACCTGTTTAAAAGGTAGATATAAAGCTGACAACAATAAATAACATCTTAACAGATCTATAAGGAAGATAAAAATGATGCCTGAAATAACAGGAAAAGGGATGAAATTTTAGAAATTTGAGATTGAATATGGAAGTTAAATTTAAAAAGAAAACATGGAATATAAGCGTGCCTAGGAGTATCCTGAAGTGACTTTTAAAGACTAATCGATAAACAAAAGCCCTCAGAATCAGAATGAGGATGAAGACTCCAAACTGAATGAACATGTGGAAAGTTAGGAATCCTTGCCTGCTAATATTTCTGACAAGACATCTGTGTGTGTGTGTGTGTGTGTGTGTGTGTGTGTGTGTGTGTGTTTGTGTGTGTGCGCACGTGCACGTGAATGCTTCTTTAAAGGAAATGGTAGGCACCTGTGTTCTATAATGAAAGCAAAAGAATATAGATTCAACTGAAACAGACAGGATGGGATTGATTGCTCAAGGTAAGGCTGAACCAGCAAGCCAGGGCTGGTAAGCTACTGCTCAGGAGTCTGTCCTATATCCAAAGTGCAAAGGGAAGCTAACGAGAGGTTTTTCCCTGAGAAAATCAGTGGGGAAGGAGGTGCTCAGATCTGCGTTGTGCCAAGAGTACTCTGGGTGCCACCTGGCAGCACCTGGGCTGGAGCTGATGCTCAAAGATCAATGATGAGGACAGAGAAGCAACGTATACAAAATAATAAAAATGTAGACTAGGGAGGGAGTAGGAGAGATGAACAGATTTGGGGTTTGAGTAGAATTCTTAGGTAGTTAAGAGATAAATTTAGAACAGGTGAGATAGAATATATGGGCAAAAGGCAGAGACTTTGAGAAAGAGAGACATTAAAGATGACTCAGTTCTTGGCATTTTATAACTGGCAGATAGCTGTGCTGTTCAGGGCACTGGCAAACACTGAAAAGGATCAAGTAGGGATGGAGAAGTAGAGCGCTTTTGTGCTGTGGAGGCAAGTCTTATTCACTGAAGTCTGAGCTCCAGCGTGGTCCCTGCCACATAGTAGATACCTCAAAAGATGTGTGTGATGTAAGTAAATTATGCATTTGCTTTTAGTCAGGGTAAGTTTGGATGTCTCTGAGATAGCCAAGTGGTATTGTCAGGTAGATGCCTCCACTGAAGGGGTCCAGAGCTAGAGCTTTAGGAGAGAGACTTGGGATACACTGAGCATAGGTGCCATAGGATCTGAGAAAAGGCATGGAACTGGAAATAGAACAAGTGCATAGAGGCATAGACCAAGGGCAGAACCTCAAAGAGTGCCAGTCTTGGACAGGTCTTGGCCAGGAAAGGACCAGAAAGCATTTCCTCTTATACAGAGCAAAGAAACAAAAATCTCTAGGCTTATTGAGGCTAACAGAAGAGCAATTAGAATGGCACAGAGGAGTCCAGTAAGCTGAGGACCTGCCATTGGACATGAAAATGTGGAAGTCACTCCTGGCTTTAGAGGGGATTGTTCTTGTAGCATATTGAGGTGGAAGCCATGTTAAGATTGGTTGGAAGAGTGAATGGCAGGTGTGGGAAGAGGAGTGGTAACATAGAGACAAAAAAGACACAGTAGTTTGATAACTTACATGATTATAGACCAACTGAATGCTCAGGAAATTCAGCAAACTGTGATGTACTAGTGAGGAATACAGAGAACTTCTATCCACTTATTCACTGGGCATTTACTAAGTACTCTGTGGTGCTAGAGAGCATCATATTAATGACTTCAACATAGCCACTATGTTTGGAGATACTGATAGCTTTGTGTTTTGTGCATTGGTGCATGGCAAGCAGCGAGGTACATGCATAGACTGAAATGCTGTAATGTGCAGGATTCCTCCTAAGGTAATTTGTTCTTGCAAGATTGTTCCTTTATCCAGGAACAGGCAAGGTGAATTCACTGTCAACCTCAGATCCTTTTATACCTAGATTAATGGGAATCCCAAGTCAGTGAACAGCCCACATCTGACTCCGGAAGCTATGCTGGTTCCAGACCCAAGGAATAAATGTTGCCTCCACCAGCACTATTAGGAGCATGTGCTGCCAGTCAGAGTGGTTGCCTAGCAACAGGAGGAGACAGTGCTGTGTGAGCATGGTGTATGCAAACTCTGGTTGCTTTATACGCAGATGGCTACATGGACCCTCTGCATGATGTTGTTAGCCCTGGTTCTGAGGCAGGGGAGCTGGACTAACTTTGGAAGCTGTATATGGAGAAGAAGGGAAATATAGGATACAATCATCTGGCTAAATAGATAAGTGTTGAAAAATGGGATTTAGGTTTCTGGCTATGGCTTAAGCTTCGAGAATAATGGGCTCTTGGCAAAAGATAAAGTATATCTCATGAAGACAAGGAATAATGTGTCTGGCAGGCACGCATTCTCATTGAACAGGAGGAAGTTGGGGACAAATGCCTGATAATCTGGAAAGAAAAGATATTGCAAAGAATACCAGATATGAAGTAAAAGAACCACAAAGGCAACAGTATACAGGGTGGATATGAAACTTTAATATTAAGTGACAATTGAACTCTTAGCTGTTATTGAAATTTGAATGTGTCATGCAAGGTGGCTTCCTTTGTGACTCTCCCTTTCTTTGAAAGGATTTCAAACAAGTCCCACAGTGGCATGGCATGCATTAGCAAATAGGCATATTGAGGGAAACAACTGAAAAAGAAGGACAAGCAAAAATAGGTTTTCGCTGCCCCTTCATCATCCTGTGGAGGGATGGCTGGGGTTAGGATGCTCCTGAAACCTTGGTGTGGGTGTGTGTTTCGGTGGGGGAAACTCCTTTTCCTTAGTTCATGCTTTGTGCAAAGTAAATGGAAAATAAAAATCCACCTAATCTGGTCTGCTTGGGATAGATTGTTGGAAACCAGGGTTGTCTGGGAAGCCCACCGCTCAGCCTCTAGAAACCTTGGGCTGGTGGGAGGTGGCTACACCATTGGGAAAGGAAGATCTAGGTCTGTGAAAGCCACTCTTGGGTGTGCCCCCTCTCTCCTACTGTAAGGAGGAGAGCCCCAGGGCGAGCTAGGCTTGTGGGCCGTTCTCCTTGCTGCTGGTTGCCACTGGGATTAGAATGCGGGTGCTCTGTGAAAACAGGACAGAGATTGCTGGGCACTTGCATGTCTTCCCACACTCCATCAGCTCTGAAAGCTATTTGTCAGATTTTCCAGGAATTTTGCCAGCCAGTTGTTAAACAGCAATTATTAAAAATTAAATTATTGAAAATTTAATATTAAATAAATTATATTAAAAAACCAAGGCAGTGCACACTAAAACCCGCTGCTTCCTGGTTGTTTTGCTACACTTCCTAGTGCTTTTGCCTCCTGCATCTGGAAGGGGTAAGTGGTCCTTGGTGGGGTGGTGGGAGGAGAGCGTGCTTCTTGCTGCTCATCTGAGCATCCAGTAAAGCACAGTGGAGACTGGAAATAAGCCATAAAGGATCCCTTAGTAGTTTTGGGACACTGCAAACCAGGGCCTTTGGCCTGGCAAGGCAGCTGTTTGCATTTACAGCTCATCACTCCCGGTGACCCTGCCAGGGTGTTCCACTTTTCACTCTGGGTGTCCACGTCTCTGTGCCAGGGGACCTGTACAGGGTCACTTGGCTCCTGCTTATGCACACTGTGGCAGGGGTCACCTCCTACCTACAGAGCCCTGCACAGAGAAGGATGGGTATAAATACCTCAGCTCCCTTGAGTCCCACGTGGAATGATTTTGTGGCCAATGGTTTATACCTCTTCCCAACATTTGTCCACTTTATTAAGTTTCATTAGCCTGCCATGCAATTTTGTCTTGTGTCCTTGCTGGCTGTCCCCTTGACATGGTTTGAGTTTTTGCAAGGGGAACAATACAATACAGAACATATTTTATAAGATTATTTTATGATCACCCAAAGAATCCTATACAAAGAGACTCATATCCTGTATGAGTCTAGTTGAAAACCTAGAGCCGATAACATACCTCTCATAAAGTCCACTTGGAAGCCTAGAGCCATGACAATGTCTCACACAGGACTATTTCATGGATCTGTTCTGGGACAGTCTGAAGGTCAGTGGTGGAAGTTAAAAAGTCTTGAGCAGCAGGATGAAGGGTCTGTGCCAGCAGGCTGAGGGATCTGCATGGAGCCAGGATTCTCAAAGTAAACACCAGAGTTCCCCAGGAAGGTACCACAGCCATCCTGAGCAACAGTGAGGTCCTGAGCTCCTCCAGCAATGAGGAAAACTGAGTTCCCATCAGGAAAGCTAACATGACAAGCTCCTTCAGGAGGCTGAGCAGTGCACCATCTTCCCCTCCAGAGTCAGGTAGCAGTGCTCAAGATGAGCACCAGAGCTTCCCCAAATGAACTATGTCCATTCTCAGTGACACTGAGGTCCCATGCTCTGACAAGACAGCCAAGCTCATCAGGTAAGCCGGCATAACAAGGTCCTCCAGCAGAAGAGCCCAAGAGAACCAGCAGCTTCTAATAGCTGCAACAGCTTCTCCAAACAGTTTTCCCTAACAGCTTCTCCACAGCTTCTCCAGTTCTTCCCCTTTTGCTGCAGGCACCAATCCTCATGTGGGCCTCCCAAGCCCAGCACCGCACTAGTTCAGTTCAGCTCGGTGTAACAAGGTGACCACCAGCTAGCAATCCACTACACCTCCGTTCTCTGTGTCACTTTTTTGCCCACTTTGTTGTGTTCTGCCCCAAGGTTTAAGCTTCTGAGAGCAGCTTAAAAGAGAGGAGATGAGCAGTGAATGGAACACACAGCGTATGGGGCAACTTTGGGGTAGGGCTAAGGAGTAGCCCTACCAAAGCATGGTATCCTAGGAACTGACAATAAACCAGCCAGCCAAATAGTGGACAGGGAAGAATTGGCAGGAAAGCAAGGAAGGTGTCCCAGCCATCTTTAGCATCAGTGAGGTCCGAGCTCCTCCAGCAGTGAGGAAAGCTGAGTTCCCATCAGGAAAGCCCACAGGAGAAGGAGCTCCAGAAGAGCATTTGTCAGAGAAATCATGAGGGGCTTCATGGGGGGATTCACCCAATTCTGATCCTGGTAAAAGCGGAAGCTGTCCACTTAAAACAAACCTCTGCTAATAATAACCCAGTAGGAGCTTACTCAGTGGTTTGGGGATGCAGCGATCACTGAGATATTGCCACTGGTTCCAAGACCCATGATGGACAGCCGGATGCATGTACAAGTATTTCAAGGTAGAACGGGGCAAGCTTCAGAGTGGAGAGTGACCATACTCAGGGGAGGCAAGGAGGTTTGAGTGGAGGAGCTCCCTAGAAAAGGTAACATTTAGATGAGGCCTCTTGGAATTGGAAGGATTTCAAGAGAAAGAAAAGTGGAGAGGAGAGAATTCAGAGTGGAAATGATGGTGAGAACCAGGGCCCTTACCTGGGGAAACAATGCTTATTATGGTTTTGGATGTGGAGAAATGTGGAGAAGCATCCAGTGGGGGAATGCCTGGGAAGAGGCAGCCTGAAGGCTGGTCTGGGATTCTGCAGAATGTTGCATAGGTAAGAAGTTCCCAGGATGCAGGAAAACTAGTGAAGGTTCTGAACCTCTGGTCAGGAGCTCCAGAAGAGCATGTCAGACTCTAGGGGCAAAGGAGCCTCTTAGTGGTAAACTCTACTTACACATTCTAACTTTTAATATTAACAACTAAAGCAGAGAGGTTCTCTATCAGTTTGGATTCCCAAAGCCACTTTAAAGCACAGAAAGAATAGATTTTTAACATTCTTATCACAACACATGGTAAGTTGATGAGATAATAGTCATGTAAATAGCTTAATCATCTATTTCCACAATGTGTACATCGATCAAAAATCACATTGCTTCCAATAAATATACACACATGTTATCAATTAAAGTAAAAATTTTGGAACTAAAAGACAGAGAGACACACATAAGCAAAAGGAAAGAATAAAAGAATGCTTTCAGAAAATCCAAACTTAACATGAACTGAAGCACAGCGAGACACATCATGTGATTGGAAAGCATTTCTGTGGCAGGGGGAACTGTGCCTGAGGTCATAAGGTGAAAGCTAGTCCCTGGTACCTCAAAGTGTGACTGTGCTCAGATATGAGGTCTTGAAAGAGGCAGTTAGGCCAATGGATGGTCTTTGTAGTGGCTCTGATCTAGCATGACTGGTTTCACTTAGGAGGAAATGTAGGCCTAGCCATGTGCATGTTGAGGAAAGACACCGTGAGAAGCCAGCCCACTGTAAGTCAAGGAGAGAGGGTTTGGGAGGAGGCAAGTGTGCAGATGCTTTGATCTCAGGTTTAGCCCCCAGAGCTGTGAGAATGGAAGTTGTTCTGGATAAGCTACCCATCGTGGCAGCCTGAGCAGGCTACTGCACGTGGCAGGACCTGAGAGCTGACGGGGCCAAGGGCCTGGAGGCCAAGCATCAGTATTCTCAGGAATTGTAATTACCAGCTCACCTAGAGCTAACATTTATATGTCACCTCCAAGTCAGTATTTGAGGCAGTTTCATGTAGTACATACAGAGCAGTGGCCATTTGGGGATGGCCAGGTGTGCGCTTTCCTGGCCAACGCTGGGTGCTTGCTTTCTGGTGTTGACTCTCTGCTGTGAACACGGGCCCTTTTCTCCATCAATAGTGCCATGTTTCATAGAGTTATTTTTTTTTTTCCTTTTTATTGGTTAGTACACTGGTAAAGATGCCCCACAACCTGATGTAGTGACAGATTGTCAGAAAGTATGGAGCAAATACAGTTGGTGGATAAACTTCCTTCAGGCATGAGTGATAGAGCATTGGTGGCAAGTTCAGTACCAAGGACTCAGCAGTACTTACTAAATGTTGTGTCTTGAAACAAGGACCCAGACAACACAAGATAAGGTTTTGGTCAACTGAAGAAAATGCACAGCAGTTTGCTATGAGACCCCAGGAACTCTGGCTTATTAGCTGCTAATAAGTGTTTGTGGAGACTTCAGCAACAGAACTGTGACAAATCATTGGCAACTACCATATGGAGCTAAAACTTGGTGGGAAAGTAGGCTTACTCAAGTTCTGTCTCCCCTTCCTCCTGAGGTTATTCCAAATGAGAAATGTAGAGCACTAGGCCTTTGGAGAAGAGCTGGAGACCTCAGTCTTCCCTGAGACTACAGAAGCAATAGGAGGAAGCTTTAGCTCTGCAGCTGTAGTGCTGAAAATTGCACAGGTAGTCACTGAATCTGTATCTCTGTTTCATGGTTCATAGTCATGCAGCAATAAGGCTGCAACAAACTGCAAGCCACCTCCTGATGCTGGTTCATTAATAAATTCTAGAAATTCCAGTGACAGCCACAGAAAAGAGAGAAGTACATGTGGTTATCGGGTGAGAATCCCCAAGACACGCCATGCTACCTTAACATCGTCTTCTCACCTCCAACTTTTTTTTTTGTTGTTATTAGAATCATAATGTATGTAATGATGGTTAAATGCCTTTGAAAGGTATACTTGCCAAATCAGGAAATGCTAAGCTTCTTTTCTGTTACTAACTTTTAGTCAGCCCTATTTGTCAAGAGCATCACCCCCAGGCTCCAACACCGCTCTTCCTCGCTCTCCCCAAAACCACTGCAACTGTGGCTACTCAGTCTGGATTTTCTCAGCCCCGAGCAGACAAAGAAAATTTGTGCACACATGTGAGGCCTCCTGAGAACAGGTGTGTCGTGACTGCCTCATCTTGTTAAACAGATTTGCACTAGGAGGAAACGCGGTATAATGTAAAGCAAAGTGGCTTTTTGCTATAGTGAAAGTCTTATGTGGTCTCGTTTCCATTCAATTACGATTTTTAGTCCACTGATACTCTTTGTTGGAAATTCTGTTTCCCATGAGCTACTAACCAAGGACTTTTCATATCACTATAATTGGACTACCTCAAGACCACCTATACAAAATTCACCAAGGATTTCCATTGTTAAATATGTAGATTTATGGGTTTTATTCCAGTTATACAAAATCAAAATCTTCACAGGGACTGGGAACCTCAATTTTGACAGTTTTTTCAAGTGATGGAAAGCTTTGGTTTTAAAGGAAAAAAATACTTTGGGAATTCAATTGGCTAATGTTTCTACAAAATATTATTGGACTACAAAGTAGAAATTTTGTCAAAGTTAGCCCATAGAGGCTGAGTACATCTGTGTTGGCTACATATGTTTACTTTTTAAAATTCTGTTGAGAACTATATTTTCTTTTATTTATTTTGTATCTTTTTTAGGGAAGGTTCTACAGGGTGCTAAGGGTCTCACTACTAGATCAGACTCATAGTGATCCTCCTGTTAACAGCCTCCCAAGAGCTGGGATTACACCCAGTCTCAATTGCTGGCTCAGGGCACCCCAGGGTTGGAGCCAGCTTGGCAGGCCTGGGGATCGAACCCCTGGCCCCTGCACCTGTATGCAGGTGCTTTAATCTGCTGAGCTATTTGGCTGGCCTAAGAACTATATTTTAAATAGGCATTTCTGTGCACAAATAGTTGTAAACAAGATATATGTCTATAACAGTGTATTTTTATGTTTTTATGTTTATTTACCTTTTATCCAGTTCTAGTTTTTTTATTTTAAGATTTCAGCCTAGGGGGCCGGGGAGATGGCTTAGTAGAATAAGTGCTTCCCTGGCAAGCTCAGAGACCTGAGATCAATCCTGGGTTCTGAGAAAAAAATAAAAATAAAAATAAAAAAGACATTTCAACCTAACAAATATGTGCCCAGGTTAGATTAAGATGTGCCTACAAGCCGGGCGTGGTGGCGCATGCCTGTAATCCCAGCACTCGGGAGGCGGAGGCAGGAGGATTGTTGTGAGTTCGAGACCAGCCTGAGCTACAAAGTGAGCTCAAGGCCAGCCTGAACTGCATAGTGAGACCCTGTCTCAAAAAGACAAAAAAAAAAAAAAAAAAAAAAAAAAGATGTGCCTACAAGTACTGTGCAAGCGACAGGAAAATCCCAGCTGCCAAGAAACACCCAAATGCAGATTTATGCTTAACTGCAGGACGTTTTGCTATTTAAGAAGGCAGTTCTTCCAGTTATCATGCTAAATGCTATGTTGTAAAGTATAAAGTGCAATGTTTCCCGTAGGATAAATATTCTATATACTATGATTTAATATTACATAATTCAGCTGTGCCTTTATTTTACCTTTTGTAATTTATGCAATAGCGCTCAGAGACTGTCAATGGAAATTTAGTGTAATTATATTCTTATTTAAGCAGTGCTCTATCATAAACATTTTAGAAAAGCATTTAGTTGTAGCAAATTAAGAGTGACTACCTAGGTGGTAGTACATGGGCATTTCTCATGTCATTTACTCAACATATTCTGTGAATTTCAGTATTGGATTTTGTATTTTGTGAATTGAATTTTGAAACATGAAGTAGCCATCCTACTAAAAATGGTGAAGAACAATCATCCAAATGTTATTTTTATAACAATACAGATGGTTTTCCACTATATCGGTATGAAGTATAACACTATAAATACTTACGTAATGAATGCAATGAATGACACACATACATGCAAACCCAGTCTGATTGCAAAGTAAATGAGAATTTTTATGTTTTCTATATATCAGTTATGGTTTAAAGCTTTATAGTTAGTTCCATCTTATGTATGCCATGTGTGTAATATATTCAGCAAGTATTTAAATTTATCCTTTGATTTTAGAATAGTTACTTATCATTAAAGTCTGAAGCAAACATATGAAAGTACCAAAGGAGAATACTACAGACAGATCTATATTAAGTTTTTAAACTCTTTTTATAACCGTATTCAGTTTTATTATTAGAAAATTCTATCAATTATTAATTGTTAATATTAGTGATTTTACAAGTATAGTAGTGGAGCATGACATATATATGAGCACCGGCAATGTCACCCTTGACATACTTCTGAACAAACACACAGTGCTTGCAAACCTGAGGATATTTTAAATAATTATAATTGTATAAACCTGTATGTTATACTGGAATCAAAAACCATATGCCTGTGTTTTGAATAAAGTGGCATGAGTGGGAATGGCTCTGTGATTTGTAACACAAGATCACATTTTGTGTGTATCAAGATCACAGTTTGGAAGAATGAGAGAAACAGTTCATGTTAAAAAGGCAACACCCATCAAGATGTAATAGAAACAGAACAATCACAGACTGTTTTGACTATGTAAAAGCTTTAAACATCTGATCACGTTGGGAAAAATCACACGTGTTTTTCTACAGGCATCTGTGCATTTTACTGAAACATATTTACCTGCATATGTGCTTCTGAGACTTACTAGGCTTATTTTTCTCTGCCTAGGAAAACTTAATTAACATCCATGCCTCACAAGAAAAACATTTGTAGAGCTTCTTATGGAAAATTGGGGATAATAAATCTCCCACAATGATTTCTTTTAAGGCTAATCTTTGCTTAAATTTTACAAGATTATGATGAATTATAGACTAAATAGTCTTCCTTAAAAAAAGGGAGAACAAAAGGCTGAAAACTGCTGAAAATCTGAGTACCATATTCCTATTCACACCACTTTAATAATTTATTGAGTGCAAGGGCAACAATATGAAATTTTCATGTGTGAGCATTTCCAGCATCATATAAGAGTAACATGAAATATAAGGTCAGAGATGAATCACGAATACTAGCAAGTCTTGGCTACAGTTCTCTAAATTACAATAATGAAATGTCATTTTACAAAGAAATGATAGTTCTGGTCCTAGAAAGTTAACAATTTTGTCATTGTCTTAAGAAAGTTGTTTTTCCCTAAAGATTGAGAATTAAATCATAAAGGACCAATGTAGTTCATAAAAATAAAATCATTTCTGCTTTATGTACAACTTGGTCTAGAAATAAGGTAGAATATTATAAAATTATATTGTTTTTTCTATTTGATTATCACAAGTTAAGAAATTGATGTTTAGGACTGATTAGACTGTCTTCAGGGGATTTCACAAATACTATTTGTGACTTCACTAGAAGTACTTTATTCTGACAAAGGTCTCCATGTATACAAGTTGGATTTCATTTGAAGATGTGAAGTTGTTAGATACTGTCCCAAGTTTAGTTTCTGGAAATACTGACTGTGTGAATCAGTGTGTGTGTGTGTGTGTGTGTGTGTGTGTGTGTGTAAGAGAGAGACAGAGAGAGAGAGAGAGAGATAGACAGAAACAGGCAGTCAGAGACAGAGTCTGAGACAGAGAGAGACAGAGACAGAGAGACAGAGACAGAGCCAAAGAGACCCCAGGAGCATAAAGAAGAGGAAAAGGCAATGTGAAAGATGGAAAACTTGGAAGACTTATATTCAGCAAATGCTGTTATTTAAACTTACTTCCAAAAGACATAATTTTAAAATAAATTCACCAACACTTTTGACTGCACCTGTTTTATCTTCTAAGAAGAAGTTAAAGGAGGGAAAAGTCTCAGTGGGTCTTCTTTTATCTGAATTTCTGAATCTTTATAAATGTATTATAATGGAGTTGCACAGAGATGTTGGATCCCTCCCCCAGCCAGCAAAAAGCAGTGCCCAGACACCTGAGTGTGTTCTACTATAGCATTAGATCTCTGCGGACGATGGGTGTTCAGATCTGCCCCACTGCCAAGCCATGCTCTGCATCTCCTCCTTTCAGGTGGTCATTGCCTACTTTCTCCTCTGCCACCAGAGGTGGCTGACCCAGGACTCTCTGACCTTGCTACTTTGATCTTCACTGCTGCTCCCCATCACACTGCACTTGGTCCTTCCTGGACACCATTCTTTCTTTTTGTCTTGTTCCCCAAGGAGCAAGACAGGTCTGTATAAAATGAAAATGAATAACAATAAGAATGAGAAGATGGGATTGTGATAGCAGTTGGTATGGCAGGCAGCAGAGCTTTCTCCAGAGCAACCTACTGGGTAGCTCTCAGACCACTACTGCAGTGTGTAGTGGGGGACACGAGGAGTACACCACTGTGCCACTGCCTTCACAGAAGGTTAAGCCCCTGTCTCCCTCTAGGGCAGACAAGAAACAGAGGCCATTTGGGACAGGGAGCCCCGTTTCCTTTTCTTAGCACCACTTTTATGCCCAGTTAAAGTGTGTTGCTTAACTTGCCCAATTGTCCTTCTGTTTGAGCTGTCTCATGATGAAAGGATATAATCATAGCGCTTATCTCAAGGGGATATTAAAAGATTAAGTAATGCCTATCAAAGGCTTATGTGAATATCTGGCACACAGTGTTGAAACAGTATAAGAAGATATTAAGTTTGTGAGATGGTCTAGCTCAGTCCTCTGTGAAGGATTACAGGAGGACATGGTGGATGTGGCACACAGGCAGAGGTCCAGGAACGGTGGACAGGAGGATGTGCTGGGTGCTGGGGGCAGCCAGAGCCTTCTGATGGTGCCCTTTGCCATTTGATGTAGGGGTGAATACTGTTCCCCATGCTAGGCTCACCAGAGAGCTTTCATTTCTCAACTGATCACTTGCGATCACCTTGCCGGATCCCTGCTAATAGATTCATGGCCTCCTTCAGTGAATCTTGACTTCCAATCATTTCTTTTCTGTACTCACTAGATGGTTTTCCTTTTCTGTTGCTGGTTTGAGAGTGTTGTTATGAAAATGCCTGACTTAATGTTTGAAAGCCACATAAAAACAGATGTAATATGTGGAATCAGAAGTAGTATAAAGGTTTTGAAAGGAAGTTATGATACATTCTTTGATAGTCTCTGGTACCAGGGCTAGAGGCACTTTGAAGAAGAATCAGTAGTTGGCACATAGTGTTGATGAAATTTTTCAGCAAATAAATTCGCTCTATTTCATTTTCAGAGAAATGTGTTTGTTCCTCAGGCTATTTACTCTGTTCTGTATTCAGAAGGCAAATGAGTTTCTGTTTATAAGGCAAAATGTGGCAATGATTTTTTTATGTTAATATTAATGTTAACGTTAATGTTAGATTCTGCAGTGTTCCTCATCCTCAAAATATGTAAGATTAAGAGATGAGAACTCTGCAACCAGCACATTGTCACTAATACTTAAATACTAATCTTGGCTGGTTTGCAATTCGCTGTCCTCTGATGTTTGTCATTCTGGAAAAAAAAAGATGGAAACATCATTTTGAATATTATATATTCCTTTTCTGCACACATTAAGGGTCTTTTATATAAAGTAGTGGTGGAATATGCTTGAACTGATCAAAATTTAATGGACCATGGAGGATATTTTAGACCAGAAGCTTTAGGATGAAATGCAAATAGCATTAGATGTCTAAATTTATTTCCTCCTAGACTTTCATCTTCTAGTGATTTTCTGCAAGAGTGGCATTAGGGCCTTGTTGGGAGCATTTAATAGAAGCTTTAATAGATAATAACTGACTCTGTAATTAGTCATTTCAAGACAGAGGTACCCGGAGCTGCCAATAAGGACTGAATTGTGTCACTACATCATGTTTTCATCCTGCTGTCACAACCCAGCCATCCATATTCATAGCCTCCAGGTGCTAAGCTCATTGCCAATTTAACACAGATACAGAAGAGATACAGATAACCTCCTCAGCCCTTTGATCCCTTCTGATTCTTTATTTGAGAAAGTGGCGTGGAAACCTTAAAGTAGGGATAATGGCACGTGTCTTAGAGACAAAAATTATCAGAAGACTAATTTGGCATGTACATAAATATATGTATGCAGTCCGCGCACAAAGAGACACTACTATAGTTAAGTGGAGAATTAAGCCAAAATATTCTCAGTCATTTTTGATTTTTGAGTGCTATAATAAAATATACTATTTCAGTTTTTGTTTTCTTTTCAGGAAAACCTTTGTTTTTTTGTTAAATATTTCTGTGTGTAACATTATTCTTTATTGTTCGGAAGAGAAGTTAGATTTCTCAACTTTGTTGTTTCAGCTATGTGATTTGTGAAAGTAATCTTGAACATAATATTTTCCATCAGAATGTGGTGCTCTGTGATGGAATTCAACATAGATCTGGCTCCTCTTCAGAGACATGGTGGGGAAGTGAGGTGTGGTCAGCTAAATGAGCCACAGTTTCTTGGGGTTTTGGGGTCCCAGATGGGGAAAGGCAACCTTCTCCGAAGGTCAGAACAGTTTCCATAAGGGAGGTTGCATGTCAGTGATGCTGTGAGATTTTAACAGAAGGGCACAGGGAAATCATCCTAGGTAGAATGCAGTCCAAAGCAGGCAGGCAGGAGGAAGCACAGAGCATGATCCTACATAACTGGACCCAGGGGTGTTGTCCATCCCCTGGGGTATTTTGCCTGAAGATGCTGATTAAGGCTATGACCTGGACACCTCTGAAGCTACAGTGAGACTTAGAGTTTTTATCTATGGGTGATAGGAAATCATAGGTATTTACGGGGCAAAGAATGGTATGTTCAAATGAGAAATATTTGCTTTTGGAGCATAGGTTATTTGTGCATTACTTCCTTCTAAAGGTATTGGTAAGTTCAACATCTGTTTGCAATCCATAATATTGACATTTTTCTCTCTAATTAAAGTAGCCAGTTCAATTTCCAACAAGTTAGAGCAAACCTATGAAAGACAGAAGTAAACATTAACTCTAATAGTGAAAGAATCTCACAGAAAACAATTTTGCCATGAAAATCTATAAAGCTGTGAATAGAAATGGGTCATGTGGTGGAATGGAGTGCTCATGTAGGTGTTTATTTAAAGACATAAGAGTATTATTTATGACAACTATGGTGTCTGGCAGAGATAACTGGTGGGTCTGATCCTCTTGTAGTGAGATGTTTAATTTGCATAAGGTACATAGAGTTGGCAGGATGTCAGGGAGAGCTTATAAATGCCAACTTTTTGTTCAAGGAAGAATCTTAATAGATCTAAATACCCTTTGGCTTTTTCTAGTTAACAAAACTGAAAGTACAGCACTAACACAGTTCTTAGGTCACAGAAGGTACTCGATTATGCCTAGCTATATGTCTTAGCGTTTCATTGCTATAATGAGTACCAGAGGCAGGCTAGTTTATAAAGTAAAGAAGTTTCTTTATTTACAGCCCTAGAGTTTCAAGGGTATAGCACTGATATCATCTTAGCTCCAGTCCTGGCTTTCTTTCTGGAGGAATCCTGAGGCAGCTCCTGGCCTCACATGGCAAGAGACTTGTTGCATTTGTGGTTTTGCAAAGGTAGTTCAAACATGAATACTTTCAAAGGAAGCAACAATACCTTTGGAATATCTTAAACTATGCAATTTGGGACTGTCCCATCCTCAATCAGAGAATCAGAAAATATCTCTAGTGAGTGATAAGAATGTATATTTTACATTCTAAATTAAGTTGTCTGAATCTACACACATGCCCACTTACACACACAATGCACCTCATTCTGATTTGTGTAAAAACTTTTTTGCACAAAATAGTAGATGATAGTTAGAAAAGAGGCCTGGTACATCTGATAGTTATCTCTGTTTTTAATCTGCTTCATTCAATGGACATGACTCATCCACAAGACTGACACTGGCAAAAGATTTATAAACTGCTGTACAGGGTTTCAGGGTAAGTCCTGAGGGGATTTGACTGACCTTGTCAGATACAAAAGTTACATTTCTTGTTATATAGGTCTTGCTTTGTTTGATCTTAACCATCCAGCAGAAAAGTATAAAATTGAGGTATAAAAAGTAAAGCCGCATTAATATGCTGAGCTGTAAAAGGCTCAAGTTAACAACTTCTGACACTGCCAGTCTTGAGGATAACCCACTATTATTATAGATTACTGGACTATATTGGATTGCTCTGCTTAATTCATGCACCTACAATATATGAATGGCAGTGAAATACACATCTCTGACAAAAGTAAACAAAAAAGGGGATATAAATGGACCATTTTGTAGTGGAAAAAATATATATCTGTATATGCAAAACAGCATAAATACAACTACTTTCTCTTAGTTCAATGAGAAGAAGGTTTTGAACTAATAGTGTTTAGACAAGATATCATGTCTGCATCTTGTACTAGGAACAACTATTGCAAAGATAACAATATGCAATGTATTAGTCATTGTAACTGCTTACCTGTCTTGAAACTATCTCATTGCTACTTCTTTCTCAATAAAATTATTAAAATATTAAAAAATCCACTTCATTAATGGGCCAAATATTATGGTAACTTACAGTTTTAAGTTTTCTTTTTTGATCATCTACATGTTGAAATAATGTACATGCCCAAGCACATATCATCATTACAAACATGGGCTTCAAATTTTTTCCTGTCATGAATTATCTTAGTACTTTATATAATAGAATTGTACTCTTTGGATTTCAAGGCTGTTTCTTCACTGGCTACATTGCACAGGCTGTGGAGTAAATGATCAGCTCAGCGCAGAGCAGCTGAAACGGTGTATGAAATGCGAGTTCCAACAAGGTGGGATGAACCAAACTAAACCAGGGAGGGGAAGAACTGGTGCACCCGGCCTATCAGCTGCAGCTTGATGGAAAGGAATCTGGGGGACAGGAGAGGGTCAAGTGGTGGCAGTGGACACTCCAGCAAACGCTGAAACCTGAAAGGGCAGGTGACAGAATGACAGAGGCAATAATAGCTATGGGGATGGACGGTAGCCGGAGTTGTTGCCTTCCCTGGGGCAATTTCTTACTGTGCTTTTCTTTTCTCTTTTTAAGAAATTCCAGCTGGTTAATCAGGGACTGAAAGTAGAGATAAGTGTTAACATTCAAAAGGGGAAGATGAGGCTCATAACCTAGAGCCCTGGTGCCTTGGTGTGACCCGCACGTGCCCGCCCACACCACTGCTGGGTGCTTGGGCATCCACACGTGGGCTACAGACAGCCTCACATTCCGCCTGCCAGCAGGGAATCCAACCTGGGTCTGATGTTTTCTAAATTGAGAAATTGGACCCAAGACCTTGAGTAAGAGGAGCCCTGTAAGCCAGGGCAGCATTTCTTCTTTCTTCAAAGAAGGATCGAATTCACATATGGATTGTGCATTACATCTGTTAGAGGCGAAAAAGGAATAGCTTGTTCCGTACTGTCAACAGAGTAGAATTTTTCCAAAGGCAAATACATTTGTTTCCACAGAAAAATATATTTGCAATTCTAGCAAACAGAAATAGATTATGATCAATTTGTTTCAAACAAGGGAACTTTTCCTCTAGATGACTTAGGTAAACAGTCAGCTTAGGGAGCTTATGTATACTGTACTTTCAAGTCAGCCTGTTGCACAAATTTCTTTAGCTGGCCTGTGGTCAGCTTCTCCCTGGACTGGTGTGTCTTGCACTCCAGAAAACATTTTGCATGTTTAAGTAGCCAACGTTTTTGGTCTCCTTTTTTTCCATGTGGCTTTTCCAAGTGGGATTCATCTGCCATATGAAATCGAGGATTTGCAACACATTCTTCTCCTGGAAGCCAGTTAAAGATAAGAACCTAGTGCTGCTTTTATGTGAATAACTTCACATAAAATGAATAACTTCATTAATAATTTACTAAGTTTTTATTGGGCACTTACAAGCATCATGAATTGTTCTAAATGCTTGATATACATCACCGAATAAAACATGTCACTTGATGGAGATTACATTTTACAGAATGAGACTGAAAATAAATGTAGCAAATAAAAATATTCTAAATAGTACAGTGCATTAGGCAGTGCTGAGTATTCTATGGAACAAAGGAGGAAATTGGAGAAGTTATGTGATGGTGAATGGGAAGGTGGGGCATATATGGAGGGTGCAGCCTGAAGTTCTAAGTACTGCAGTCATGAACCAGCCTGAAGAGGGTGACATTGAAGCTGATGGTTGGAGGTGAGGGAAGTGTCCCTTTGGTATCTGGATGAAGGGACAAGGCAGGGGAAATGGTTAGAAAAGAGGCCTGGTACGTCTGAGCTAGGAGGACGATGTGTACGTAGAGGAGCAGCAGGACGGAAGGACAGAGGAGGAGAACAGAGAGGTGACAGAGGCAGGTCCTGTGCTGCTTATGGGTCACTGGCTGTTGGCTGTTGCCTTGACCAAAATAAGGGGTCCTTTGGCAGTTGGAAGGAGAGGAGTGGCAGGATCAATCAGTTGCATGCCTTAAAGGAATCTCACTGCTCACACTGAAAATAGCCTGAAGGGAGTTGGGGCTAGAGCTGGGAGGACCAGATGGGTGTCTAGTGAAATAAAATGGCGAGAGGATGGTGACAAATTCAGGTTCTGGATAATCCCTGAAGGTGGTGCCAACAGGATTGACTGGGTCTGACATAGAGAGTGGAAGGAAGGCAATTCCAAAGCTGGCTCAGAGGCTTGGCCTGAAGAACCAGAAGGATGGCATGGTTAGCTGAGCTGAGGAGAGCCACAGGAGAAGTGGGCTTCAGGAAGACAGGCACTGACTGCCAGCCATGTTGGGGCTGAGATGTCTCTTGGACCTCAGAGTGAGAATGCCGCACGTTGGAGTGGGGAGTGAGGTCTGGACTGAAGATGGAAATTTGGGTGTAATCAGCAGATGGATGATGTTTGAAGTAACAGACTCTCAGAGACTGAAGTGTTTTTCTTAGTAATTCTAGTTTTATTCAGAGACACTCCATGTTTAGAAATGATTTCTCAAATACTTAAACACACTCAGCAGACTAAATAATAAGTATTCACATCCCTATTAGGAGTAGAACCAACCAGAGGGAAAATCTTGTCCAGTTTGACATAGTAAACAAATATTCATACTGCGAGTAAAGTAAGTCGCTTTACTTCTGGGCTGTCTATTGCACCTTGCTGCTTTGTCACCCAAGGATCTGTGGAGAGAAGAATGACCTGACATGGGCATCTTGATATGTGGAGGAGCTCACATCAAGACACACGCTGGGACAGGTGAGGCAGAGTGGCAGTTGCAAGGGACAGCCTGCATGGGTATCTCAGGATTGCAGGAGACCCTGCATTTCAGGTCCTGATGGTCCCAAGCTATCCAAGGGCTTCCTAAATTCACATTCCTGAGGGATGATGCATCACTAGATGGTACCCGCTCCGAGAACAGTGAATTTGTCAGTTGTAGTGGTGGACATGGCAGGGGGGTTATTTTGCTGAGCAGGCATATTCTCTTTGGACCAGAGTTGAGTTTTTAAGAGCAGTAAAAGACAGATGATGACCTGTGATTCTTCTCATTATCAGCTTTTCCCCAAAAGCATTTAGCTTTTTTCTTTTTGTTTTTCATTTATGCATTTGGTACAGAGTCTCACTACCCAGCTCAGACTCATAGTGATCCTTCTGTTTTCTTTCTCTCTAGCTCTGTGATTACAAGTGTGTGCACCATGCCTAGACTTGTTCGCTGGTGCAGCATGCCTCATGTGTGGGGCCAGCATGGCATGCAGGACCAGGGATCGAACCCTGGTCTTTGTGCTTGCCAAAGCAGGTGCTTAGTCCACTGAGGTATCTCGCTGGCCCTTAGCTTCTGAGAGATATGTAAGGAACACCTTTGGAAAGAGAAGGGAAAATAGTAATGGGCAGAGGATGCATCTTTGGCTTCAGCCCCTTGAGATCACTGCTGAACTTGGGGGTGGTCATAGTCAGGAGTGGACTACGCGGGAAGGTGAATAGAATTTTAGAAGGGAGCAGGACTCAGGCAGACCAGCAATGGGGTAAGCTGGGTCTCTGGCCTGGTAGATATGGGGAGTTCTGTATTAGATTCCTTTTCTCAGGGATGGAAAAATGAGGTAGCGCTTTGGGATCTGAGAGAGGGCAGGGAGAGGGAACTTACTTTGGTTGACTCTTATTGAGTGTGTGATAGAGCATTACAGAGATGGACATCTTGATAGAGATGCATAATAAATATACTTGCTTTTAATACCTACAGTGAACTTGAGAGCATTACCATGGTGATTCCATTACCAGTCCCTTCCAAAAGTCAAGGTACTCATCAGAGGCCATGACAGAGGACACTCAAGTTCAGATTTACTTCTTGCTCATGCCTGTAAAAACCTTACACGGTTTAGGTTGGCTGTAGGCGCTAGAGAGGTGTCCACAGGGACCCATGCTGGTGCAGTCATACAGCATGGCTGCCTCTTTCTGAGTCACAGTGGTGTAGAGGGAGGAAGAGGTAAACTCAAGGCCCCACAAGTCCACAGGGGAACAGTGCTGTTTGTGATTTTCAGTCACAGTGTTAGAGTGTGGTGGTGCATAAGGTCATCTGATGAGGGGCAGTGCAGTTCTGAGCCCCACTTGTGAAGAAGTTGCAGGAGCCTTTGGAGCGACCTTCATAAACCTGGTCAAGACTAACATAGGACCTCAAAGGAAGGAAGTGTCAGGAGAGCCAGAGGCGGGAGTATGGGGTGAGCAAACAGGGCAGAGGACTGATGCGAAGGGTGCTATTCTGCAGGTCAGGATATTTAGGCAGGTGAAGTGAGCACGTGAGGACACTGGGCCATCAGGCAGTGGACAGGCCCAGCGCCTGGCCTTGTCCAGCACCTGCGCTGTGCTTTTTCCTCCCATGCCCAGGGATCATCTCCCAGCAGTCTTTGCTTCACTTTCTCTCTAAGAACAGTGGTGTCCACTCCTGACTTTTGCATTGCTTCTCTATAAATGTTGTTCAGTTACACGACTGAGCCAGGAGAACAGCTCTGAAACAAGGGATGAGCCATGGCCCTTTGCCACTTTCAGATTTGAGGGAAGCACAGGGAAAAAAGAAAACAGGAGATAACTCAAGGAAGCAACATTGAAGGTTTAGACAATATCAGATTTTTTCTGGGCAAGATTTGTAATTGTTCTCTGCTGTGGATTTTCCATGTGTACTTCATAGGTTTGCTTTGCTAGCTGAATGAGATGATTCAAGAACACTGCCGAGCTCTCAGCCTGGCCTTTCATGCTAGCTCTCAAAATTATTGGCTATTGTTTCATTAGAAGGTGGGAAGGTGATGGACTCTACCATCCAGTGCCACACAGGGGTAGCACGATGTTACGCCAAGCTGCTGGTGTCCATGTCCTGTCTTATGCTTTGTGATCTGCATACCAGTTCCACACAATGGGTGAACTGGAGTTTATTTTAAACATTCTCATCAAAGTTAATGTGACTCTCCCATTCTTTTCATCACCAAGCTTGGTGACAGCCTTGTTCTGTGTACTACCAAAGTAATGTCATTACCTTTCTCCACTGCTTCCTATAAATGGCATCATCTTGATCTTTAATAGAAATGGTGCAGGAGAAAATGTTATCATATTAAGCAGGAAATTACAATCTGTCTTCAGGGCAGTGAGCAAGATAAAATTTTAAGAAGCCAAGTGCACGTAGCATTCAATTTGACCCTTTTCTTCCCAGGAACATTCTGATTTTTCGGTTATGAAGCCATGCGGACCCTCTTGTAGACTTTGTTCTGAAATGGAAAGCATGCGGTGTTCTTCCTTTCTTCCTCGCAAGAGGAGAGGGCACAGTGCCTCCATGCAAATTAGTCAGCTTTTGTGGAAAAACTTCAGGGAACTCATCAATGAAATGCAGATACACAATAAGGAATGCAGTGCATCTTACTGTTCTTTCAGCCCATGTAAGGTTGTTGCCCACAGTATGCGACACTTTATTTAAAAAAAAAAAAAAAAGTGTTTCACTAGAATGCCAAAACCCCAGCAAAGCCTTGGACTGCCTTCAGGGTGGTAGTGGAGGTAAGGAAGCCATCGGTCCAATGCTACATTAGTTTCAGATTTTTTTTTACACAGCTACCAAATGTATAAAATAATGCAAAAGGTAGAGCCGATGTACTAAATTTAGAGTTAGCAATTATAGGCATTGAGCTTCAGAGGTTCTTTTTGCTCTTAATACTTCTAAATCCATTTCTATATGGATTAGGGATGATATAAAAATAATTTGTTAGTAACTAGCAAAGATTGTTTTGACAGTGTGTAACACTTCGGAATTCTATCTCATTACTCTATTCATAGCGGTTTTCTCTCTCCCCTTGGCTATATTTCAGTGACAATTTCGACGAGCACCTTCTTTGATGGGTTGCTGGTGACAGGACTGTACACCTCGACCAGCGTTCAGGCTTCGCAGAGCATCGGCGGCTCCCATGCTTTTGGATTTGGTAAGCTGTCTTGACCGAAGAAAGCAGTGATTGTGTGCAGTTTATTGTTACTAGTCTTCCCGTCTTGTATTTTGGAAGTTTCTATTTTTAAAGTATGAGACATTCATTATTTATGAGAAGTGAGTTTGTGTATGTGTTCACTTGAAATTGGGTAGGTTGAAATAAGTCCTGTAAATGTGCAGCCAGCTGTGAGTGTGGTGGGACAATCTTTCTGTCCCTGTCTTCACCTATTGACTATTTCACTTGGTGCTGCGGAGTTTGTATGAATCTGGGTTCTGGCCTTTTAGTTGTGGGAATTCTCTCTGACATCCATGCAGTCTCTCAGTGATTTGATCTCATAGACAGTTATTAAATACTGATGGAATTAAATTCTGTAGCTAGAGAAATATTTAAAATCCTTACATAGAGTCTTTCTGTTTAAGCCAGAGACTGTCAGATCACTTCTGTGGCAAAGCAGAAAGCTACCAATGACCACTAATCCCAGGGGATCCTCGATTTGGAAATCTCTCCTTTACCCAGAGTTCTGTAAATAAGCCAAGCTGGGATTAAGTCAACCCTTCATGGCATCAAAAATAAAAAAATAAAATACCAGTTTATATAAGATTGAAACCACTGAGCTTACTCCAAAATTGAAAAATTACACAGAACTTCTTCCATTGAGGCATTATCAAAAATTTTTTTAAAAAAGCTATGTGTTCTGTGTTTAAGTCTTTTTCTGTGACACTTATCAAATAAGTAACTTGCATCTACTTCCGATACTCAGAAGGGCACCTGCTCTGCTGGGGCAGAGGGTTGGCCCTAGGGACTCCTGACTGATGTCAGAGCGATAATGTCTATGCTGTATTAGCACCCTGTGGGCCCAAGATGGGACCCACAGCCTCAGAGTTTAAAGGAAGCTGGAAGTCTCTCTTTTTTTTTTTTTTTTTTGGCAGAACCAGGGATTGAACTCAGGGCCTTATGCTTGCTAGGGAAGCGCTTACTCCACTGAGCCATCTCCTCAGCCCCTGGAAGTCATTTTAATCACTGTGTTCAGTTATTTGACATTGAGAATTTGCTCTGTTTTTTTAAAGATCCAGCTAAGATTTTGTAATCTGTTGTTAACCACTGCTAAGTTCTAAACTGCAGGGAGGGTTCCCCAAATCTTACTTAACCCATTTTTTTGTGCTCTTTGGAGATGTAGAGTCAGGTTCTAATCTATCTATAATGCATACACGTATTTATAGAACAAACTACTTATTTTGTTAAAGCAGGGCCTGTAGATAGACCGTAAAATTTAGTTAATAAAAATATGAGATACACAGTTAAATGTGAATTTTATTTATTTATTTATTTTGTGATACCAGGGATTGAACTCAGGACCCTGTGCTTGCCAGGCAAGCACTTATTCTACTGAGTTATCTCCCAGCCCTAAATTTGAATTTTAGATAAATAAGTTGTTTCCAGTATTAGTAAGTGGATTTTATTCCCCTGCACTCTGCCCTGGCTGGATTCCGTCAGAAGCCTTGGGGTGGGGTTGGTCATAGGTCTCTTTGAAAGCTGCGCAGGTGATTCTTGATTTGAACCAGGGTTGAGAACCACTGCCCTGGATCCAGTTGAAAGCAGCAGCCCCATGGGGGATCCTGTAACACAGAGCTCCAGGGTCACTCCAGAGTTAGTCAGAAACTCTGGAGCTGGGACTCAGTGGTCACTCTAGATGATTTGGGAGCCTGCTTCAGTGTGAGGGTCCCAGGACTAGAGGAAAGAAAGCCAGTGATTCAAATGTCCATTCAACTGGCTAGTAGCAAGCTTGTTAGGGGCTGGCCAAAAAACACACTGGGTGTTGGGAAAGGCCATGGCAGAGAAACTAGATTTTGAAGTGGCTTCTGAAGGAGCCATAGGCAGCTGAGGGCTTGTGGATGGTGGGACATGGCATGCCCAAAATGGGAGCAGCAGCTGCAAAGGCTTCTGGGTAGGAAGAGGCTGGCTGTGTTCTAGAAAATGAACAAAAATCTCAGAGGCTGGGCCTGTGATCTAGAAGGAAGGTGATAAGGCAGGGTAGGAGACCAGACCAAATCACTCAGGATGGTATAAGTTTTGAGTCTTTATCTTAAGGGAAGGGAAAACATGGAGGCTTTTACTCTGGGGAGCAACTTGGCCAGCTTTTCATTTTAAACAGATGACTGTAGAGTATAGAGAGCTAACAGTAGGGTGCAGAGTGACAGTGCTGGATTTAAAGATTCTGATGTGACAGGGCATGAAAACAATCGGGCACCCTGGCATGAGCGACAAGGAGGAGCTGGATGTAGAAGGGGATTAGCTGAGAATATCAGATCACGTGGACCTGTCTGGCAAGCCAGCCTTCTGCCAGCCAAGGTCCGCCTCAGCTATGCCTCCTGACATCCTTAAGCATAGTTTCCACCTCCCTCAGATGGTCATAAACATGGAACTAGCTTCAAAAGATGTCAGTTTTAAAAATTAAAGGAGGTGATTTATATGAAGCCTGGAGCATATAGAAAAACACTAAAAAATGCTAGCTTTTCCAAGATGATACATTGTGGTGACTGAAACAGTCAATTTCCTTAGTCCAAGACCTGTGTACACCTCCTGCAGCCTGTAAAACTAAAACCATGTTGTAATTAATCTGGTTTGTGATTCAAGAAGAGTTGGCTGAGTTAAATAACATTCACTGGTGACTTGAGGGCATTGGTAAGGCAACTCGTGAAGATCATTCCTCAGTGTGCTGCAGAGATATTTTGAAAGAATATGCAAGGTGCACATCTCTAACCTTAGCCAGCAAGACAAACAAAAGGTTAAGAATGAAATTTTCAGAAATTGTGTAAGAGAAAGCCAAACTTTAAGGTATTTTCTGCTGTAACTTTGAAAGCCATAATGTGGTCGTTTTTATTTGAATTAGCATATATTCTGATTAGCTAGCTGAAAACTCTATTTAACCATCCAAATCACTGTAAAAGCAATGTCACCAGTATAATGGTTCAAAGAGGTTTCTAAACCTGAGTAGCACCCAGGGGTGATGATTTGACTTACATAACTACATATTCAGAACCTTGGCATTTTTATAGGGCCTGAGATATGGTAGAGAGATTAGATCTCTTTTAAGTTCTAGTAATATCCAAATATTTTATGTATATTTATGAGATAGTGGTATATAACTTTAAAAATAAAATTTAATACTGAGCTGAATTATTATTAACAGTTAAACTTCATGGACACTTTCTGTTTCAGTACTGGAGACTGAACCCAGCATCTCAAACTGCCAGCCCTTCACTACTGAATCCTTTTAGTTTTTTGAGACAGGTTAGCCTAGGTTGGCTTCAAATACATGGTCCTGGGGCCGGGGAGATGGCTCAGTGGAATAAGCGTTTCCCTGGCAAAGCAAGGGCCTGAGTTCACTCCCCGGTTCTGCCAAAAAAAAAAAAAAAAAAAAAAAAAAACACATGGTCCTCCTGCACCAGGCTCCCAGGTAGCCAGAATTTTAAGTATGCACTACTACACTCAACACAGATAATGTTTGTTTGTTTTTGAGACAGCGTCTCACTGTGCAGTTTAGGATTGGGCATGATTAGTAGTTCAGGCTGGCCTCAAAGTCATAGTAATCCTCCTGCCTCAGCCTCCCAAGTGCTCCGATTACAGATGTGTACCACCATGCTTGGCATTTAATGTTTTGAATGTAAAGTAGGAGTCATGATAAAAGGGTCACTTTCAGAGGAAAAAAATAACAATTTTGAGGTGTTTGGTTGAGATGCACTGTCGTTTACAATTTAAGAACAACATGAAAATATTTCATTTGGTTAGGGTGGAAAATGGTAGAAAAACAGGAAACTTACTGAAGGTAAAATGAAAGCGAATTGCTGCTCTTTGGTACTTGAGAGGCTATAGTCAGATCAGGCCAAAAGATGTGGTAGTCGTTGGCACAAAACAAAGGCGTTAAATGCATGAAGTGTCAATAGTCTCTGACTGTTGTGATGGAAAGTTAAGCACTGGGGTTCGCTTGGCATTTTCCCAGCACCTCACAGGGTCGGTATGGCATGCATTTAACTGGCTGTGACAAATAAGGCAGAGGAAAACTTATCGTTGAATCTAAATGGATACTTCTGAGAGATTTTTCTACTTGGAGTTGATTTTACTTATATTAGTTTCACCAAATTTATATCAGTTCCTCTTTGAATATAAAGTGCATATACAGCCAGCCAAGATCAGCTAAGGGGTATTATTCTTAAGATATTGTTGTAGCAATGTTATTCCACTAACATAACTACAGCCTGTTATGCAAAACTAGAATTTTTTTTTAATAAAATGCATGCCTCACTGACCAAAAATAGACAAATGCCTACTAGCCAGAAATACATTAAGACAATAGCTATGCAAAAGATGACAGTAAAGCCAGCAGTGCCTGACTAGAAATACCTCGTTTTGCTTGTCAATGTAAGAAAACACGCTACCCAGGGAAGTGTGATGGTTAACTATGGCTATCTCTTTGTGCATCCCAGGAAAGGATGCCTCCCTCTTGTCTCTGACTTCGAATTCCAGCTCAGTCATGTAAATCTCCCAGGCTTATTGTGGTTGCTCCACGAAGGGCTATTTGAATATCCTTTCATACACAATTGTTGCTTTTCCAAGGCTGAAATTAATTTTACTCAGCATTTAATATTCTGGCTAGAAATGCTGGCGATCTGACTCAGTTTTTGGTATCCTGGCTCTGAGCCTGAGATGTAGGTTTGCCATGCCGAAGAGTAGTTGCCCCACTGGGATTGTTAAACTCTGTGTAAATTAAATGTTTGTGCTCTGTGTTTCCTAATTTTTATCAACAGCCATTTTAGCAGTTTTTCACCTTTGTAATTTCCTTTGTCTTTCACTCCTGTTTTCTGTTCTATTTAGACATTCTAACCCAATCAGTTAAATGACATAACTCCTAAAATAGCAAGATTTGATGAAGTCTTAAGTTTGAAAGAGAATATACAGTGAACAAATTCAGACTGTTGTCTTTTTTTGATACTCAATGAATTATATATTTTAATAGATACTAAGCAAAGTAATATAACATAAAAATTAATATTTCAGCATTATCTTTAAGTCTTTAATTTCATGACCTGATTGACACTCATTTTAAGTAAATATCTTATAGTTACAAAACAAATAAATATTTTAAGGAAGAATTGGAAGTTCCATAATCATACTTGACAGTGACTAATCAAAATGTTTACTTCACCAGTATATTTAGACTGCATCCTAATGTCTCTTCGTTAAGATGCAAGTTTTTGTTACTATCTTATTTCATTATCACTGCAAATAAAAGTAAAATGTCTGTATAAGATAAATTTGGTTAGGTCTGACCTGACTGCTCAGGAGAGGAACTGCTCTGCCTGAGGGCAATGAGCTTTGGGGCTCATTTTAGGGTTTCTTCCCATCCTGGTCAGCTATTGCTGGGCTCAAGAGAACAGCAGAAATAGCCAACATTATGAAGCACTTGCTAAACACCAGCTATGATGTGTTACCACTTGATCCTGAAAGAATCCCACTATCATTCTTCTTATTTTGTAGTAAAGAATCCAACCCAGAGAGAGGATAAGTAACCTGCCCAACTTTAGAACACTTTGAAAGTGTTTGTTTAGAACACTTACTTGTTTAGAGCACTTTAAAAGCTTAAATTAGATTTACCTCTGCGCCTCTCAGGAAGCTCTCCTTATGGCTGGCTCAAGCCAGTTTGAGTCCATTTCTACTGCACTAAAAGAAGCTTGATGAGAAAAAGCCCTCTGCTGTAGCTGCCTGACCTGGACCCCATTTCTTCCCAGCCTTGTGCTGCTCTCTTCCAGCCACCTGCCTGCACATGCATGGTCGAGCAAGCACCCCTCTGAACAACCCCAAACAACCCCAGAGCCCCAGCTGCCTGGGGCTGATATAGGGGAATGAAGCTCCTGACCTGAAAGATACCCAAGCAGAGTTCACGTTTTCTAAAACCAAAGTATGAATTTTAAAAACAATGGGGGTTAAGAGCAGAATATATTTATTGGGTGAAAGAAAGCTCCTGAGAAAAGGCCAGAAGGGAGACCCAAGTGGGTTGCCCCCTAATCTGTCTTTTCTAGGGATTTTTATATAGCAAAACTTGTGTAAGGTGCGTCTAAGGTGGAGAACATAGGAACTCGCTAGGCGGGCATGAGGTAGGTTAGAACTATGGTCAGCCAATAAGATTACAAGCACAATTGCTAAGTTATAATAGATTAAATCCAAGACCTGATGGGAAAGCCAATTACATAGAAAGCAGGCATGCATACAGAACAGGGGCTTTTCCTGTAGAAGCTGGGTTAGTGACTCTTACTAGGCATCCTTAAGGTGAAAGACCTATTTACAATATTGATCCCTGATATCTATCCTTAGGGGTATGCACTTGTTTGCTCTTTTGTCTTGAGTCTGGCCCACAGTGGCAGAGGGCAGGGGGATGAAAGGGGTGGGGGTGGGTCTGTCTCTTCCAAAGTTGCAAAGTCATCTTAGCTTCCGTATTGATTCTGTGAGGGCCTCGCCCTATCTGAGTGCCTGTAGTATTTTTATCTAACTCAGCTGCCTGGCACAGTGCCTCTTGTGCCCTTGCTTCTAGCCCTTGAAGTTGCTCTGGCTCTGTTGGTGAAGCTCTGCTGTCTTCTAGGCCCTGCATCCTCTCTTGGCTCCTCCACTGAGCTGTTACAGCCTCCCTGTGCCATCTCCATAGGGCCCTAAGTACTCATAAACATTTACTGAGTGAAGAAAACGTGTTTAAGGGTTTGTAAGATATTTTTCTCCTAAAGCTGCCACAACTAAGTGTGTGTCTATGTACAAGTCTGTGGGTTGGGTGGGGTAAAGTACAGTGTGTCTCTAAGTTTGAGGATGGTTCTAAATCTGTGTGTGTACATGAGGTATGTGGACATATGTTTAAATGAATGTAAACTATTCAAAGATGTGAGTCACACCATCCAGTATCTTAAGAAAGCCTCGTGCAGGAGATCACATTGTCCCTTTCTCTCCTGGAGATGGCAGGCACCCAGCCTTCCAGGTAGAGCATGTAAGTATTGCCTGTGAATCATTAAAGTAGACAGAATTCTAACACCATGTTCAGTTCAGCCTCATTTCTCGGGGGAAATCAGTGTGTTAATGATACATCAGAGTCCTTATCACATCTCTTACATCTTTCCAGATATGATAACTGTGATTCCTGGGGAAGCGGTTTTGTCAAGTGAGATGATTCAGAAAGGTTTCATTGTATAGCAGCGTCTTTCTTATATAGTTTCATATATAGTTGAAAATGATCAATGCTTTTTAAAAATAACTAAGTCACTTGTTTATTCTTTGAAGCAAAAGGTCATACTGCATACAAGACTCACTCATTTCCTATGTCCTTCATAGCACACCTGTTGGTTTTCCTGGGATGCTCTACAGATTTTAGAAAGAGGAATTTTCTCTGTTAAGTACGCAGAGCCGAGTAGGACAGAATTCCCAGCTCCTTTAGAAGCTGAGATAGGAACATCACAAATTCGTGGTCAGTATTAGTAAAATTCTACATAACATTTTAAAAGAAAGATGAAAAAGTAAGTTGTGGATAAAGTGTTCATCCAGCATGTATGACTCCAGATTCTATCCCCAGTACCAAAAGAAAAAAAGATGTGCCCAGAAACTGTCTACACTTTACAGATACAGTCTAAGGAAGTGTAAGGTAGCTAGCTGCATTCTCTTCCTAAATCCTCCTAAACCCAACATGCTCAACCCAGAGCTCACTGGTTGTTTAATAAAACGAGCCTTAGAAGTGGATCTGGTGGAAGTCGCTACTCGTTGTGGTTCGGGTCTATTGTCCCCCAAAGCCTCATGCAGTCAGGGGCAGGCTTCTGGAGTTTGTGCTTCATCCATGATCCAAAACAGGGATTTTGAGTCTGAGTACTGCTGGGATTACGGGTGTGAGTGCCACATGCACCCTGGGGTAGATACCCTAAAGGCAAGGGAAGGGAAGGAGAGAGGCTTACCTCTGCCCGTGCGCTCGCTGCTCCTCCCTTTGTGCCTTTGTTCTTTGCTGCTTTCTGCTATCATGAACGGCTGCCCTCTGCCGTGTGGCACTCTGCATTGGAGCCAGATGAGTACAGACTGAAGCCTCCACCAACTGTGAGCCAACGAGACCTTTCCTTCCTTAATTTTGGGTGTCAGGTATTTTGTCCCAGCAATGAGAGAAAAGTAACCAAGACACTACTGTTCTGTAGTTTTTTTTGAAAATGATTTAGTTTTGCCTGTCAGTTTTAAAAATGAATTGATGAAGTGCTTGCTTTGTCTTGGCAAACTACAACAACTTTATTTCTGATGGTCAGAAGCCATTTGCACTGATAATTGGGCAGGGGACAAATAAGAATGAGGCACAGGTTATTCCAGGAACTCTCCAGCGCCCAAGTTACTACTTTGATTGGTTCATGCTTGTGGTACATAATGTGTGGAGCTGGTGTTTACAGAGCACGGCCCCACTCCCTACTCATCCTGCCCTCCTGGCCACCCCTTCCATATCTTCCCCACTTAGGAAAGTTCTCTCTCCTACTTCCTGTTTTCTCTCCATGGTTTTGTTCTTTATATTTTGCATTTCTCATGTAAGGGAAACCATGCAATATTTAAACTCGTGTGTCTGATGTATTGCACTTAACGTAGTTTCAAGGTGCATTTTTCCTTCCAATAATTCACGTTTGTCCCACTTTATGGCAGAGCGGTTCTTCATTGGATTTCAGTACCATGTTTTCTTTATCCACTCAGCTGCTGATAGGCATACAGGCTAATTTCAGGACTTAGCTCCTGTGAGTTGTGCTGCTGTACCCGAGTTTGCACGGATCACTGTCACACGATGTCTTTAACTCTTGTGGGAAGATACCTGGCAGACAAATAGCTGAGGCATATGGTATTTCTAGTTTTGGTTTCTTGAGCAATCTCCGTACTGATTTCCAAAGTGCTTGTACTGGTTTACACCACCCCCAAGGCCCAGAAGAGTTCCTCCACCCACCCTGAAACTTCTCCAGCACTTGTCGCTATTTCATTTCTTGATAGTGGCCGTTCTTTTGAGAGTGAGGTGGAGTCTCAGTGTTGTTTTAATTTTTATTTCTTTAATGGCTCCGTGGCACAGTTTTAAGGAAGAAATTAGGGAGTAAGTCGCCTGATACAAAGCTTTATCCTTTATTAGATGGAAACAGAACTGGAAACACTTTCTCTTTCTTGAATAAACTTTTAAGAAACACACAGAGGAACAGTAGATCTTTGCTGATAAGAGTTGCTGATCCCTAGGAGAGTGACACTTTTCACGGTGTGTCAGACTGTCCACTTTAAGAGGAAACAGGACTGAATGTGTGTTTCAGAAATAAACTTCAAACATTAACTCTGACCTAAGTCATTTTGCTTAGAACATAGTTTACTTTTGAGATTTCCCAGTCCTTTTTTTTTTTGGTTTCCAGATGATGATAAATGAGTTTATGTTCTGTGTTCACAGTAATTGATCTATAAATAAGCTTACATAAATTTGGCTGCTTCTCTCCTGGCACTGAAGTCTAAGAGAAACTTAAGATAAGTTTATAATGTCATTACTTCCTAGAAAAAAAATTCTGATAATTATCTTTAAAATGTTAAAAAAAAAAAAAAAAGTAGAAGTATTAATTCATGATGCCTTCCTGGAAACCATGCTGGGTGTGACATATGAATTTGAAAACAGATGTAGGAGGCATAAGATCAGGTCCTTCACGAGGTGGGGGGGGGGGGGGGGGTGGGGGTGTTGGCTGCTGCCTGCAGCCGGCCCTGTGACGCTGAGCTTTGCGTTCAGCTTCCTAGACATGTAGGCTGCCTGCGAGGCGAGTACACAGCTGCAGTAGTGTTCGCAGGCTCTGAGGGCCTCACTGGAAAGATACTTGCTGGTGTGGGAGTTGCCTTTTTGGAAAACAGAATAGCAGAAATTGTTAATCCATTGGTAAGAGTTCAGTTGATGTTCCCTGCCCACTGCTCTTCCTACACGTTTTTATACTCCAGAACCATGCTGTTGCTATTATCTAATTTCTGGTTCATTTTCAGAAAGGTTCCTCTCTACGTAAACTCTGGTAAATAGCAAATTAAAGTAAATGGCATTATTGGAGATAATCTCTGGGAAGAGGTTTGGTTTATCCTATTTTTTTTACACAATGATTATTTGCATTACTAAGAGAATATTTCTTAAACCTTATTTTAACTTATATGACCAGATAGTATTTCTAATGGTAATAACAAAAAAAAAAAAAAAAAAAGGAGAAAAATCTGTTACTAATAAAAGAAGAATTTATTTGGGGTTTGGCTTTCTGTTCCAAAACAGTAGAGTGAATGAGAAGTTCTAGGATAATTATTAGGCTGGTGACGTTTTTTCCCTAGTCCTTCCCCAATTCTCTCTCTTTTTTTCTTCTTGTCACCTTTCCAGTAAGGACCAGTGATCAGCCACACCTTAGAATGAATTATAGAATTTGAATTAATAGCAGCTTTGCTTCTTGTAAATGTTAGTGTCTTGTGATATATTAGCAGGTCCTACATGGAAAAGGGGGTAAGGATGGTAGTATAAAAAAAAAAAAAAAAGTGCAATGCCCTTGTTAAACAAGTTTAAACAGAAACTCTTAAAGTTTCCAATGTGTTTTTGTTTGAAGACTAATTTACATAACATAGGATTCACACAGTTTGCGTCCAATGCAACAGTTTTTTGTATAGTCAGTAAGTTATACAGTCTTCACCACGAGCTTAGAAACATTTCCACCGCCCTGAAAGGAAATCCTGTACCTCTCAGCAGTCACATATGTGTCCTTCTCCTCTCATCCTGTAGCAACCACTGGTTGACTTTCTCCCTCTGGATTTGCTTCATCTGGACTCCCACACAAGCAGTCATGTGATGTGGGCTTCTGTAGGTGCCATCTTTCACTTACATCTTCTCCGGGTTCTCCCACGCTGATGCTTATATTAGCACTTATTTACAGCTGTACAGTATTCCTTTGTGTGGGCTGTCCATCTATCAGATATCTATTGAATCTGTTAATGGGCATTTGGGTTGTTTCCATTTGGGCTACTATGAATTATGTTCCTACCAAACTTATGTACAAGTATTTTTGTGTGAACCTTTTTTTTTTTTTTTTTTTTTTAATTTTCTTGAGAGTATGCCTGGGAATAGTATGCAAGGTCACATTCTGCTTAACGTTTTAAGGAATTGCCAAGCCCCGTTCTGTAGCAGCGATACCACTTTACATACCCACTAGTAAAGTGTGGGCAATACTAATTTCAATTTCCTTGCCACATTTGTTAGTTTTTTTTTTTTTTATTTGTTTGTTTTAATTATAGCCGTCTTACTAGATGTGAAATGGTATTATATTGTGGTTTGGTTTTCATATCCCCAATGACTAATGACTCTGAATATCTTTTCATATACTTGTTGGCTAATGTGCTTATATTCTTTTGAAGAAATGTCTATTCAGGTTGCTAAACCATTTTAAAATTTTAGATTGCCAGTCTTTTATTGTTGATTCATAAGTTTACTATATGATTGCATGTCATGAATCTCTAAAAATAACAGAAAAGGAGTGATGTTACAGTTCCTCCTCTCTGCTCCCAAAAGCATGTCTCTCTACATCTTATACAAACATTTTTTCATGGGACCATTTTCAAAGTATTATTTTAGAGACTAATATATCATTACTAAATTGATAACTTTGGTCCCTGGACTGTGAGGATGGTTTAGATAAATATCTGATGCATGAAAGTGAAATGTTCAACTTACCACTAATTAAAATGCATAATTAGAACAGTATAAGGTGCTGTTGTTAAGAAAAGTTGGTAAATATGTTTAAAATTATGTGTACCCCATAATGGCAACCCTATTAGAAAATATTTAGATATTTATTGTTTATGTGGATGTGTGTGGGTTTACTTATCCAGAAAGCATTTTGGATACATAAACAGAGCCATCAGAAGGTTCATGTATTCTGGAATGGTTCTTTTACTATTATAAATTTTGATGGGACATTTTAAAAGTTATCTAAATACTCAACAAAAGGAGTGTGAGTACCAATTGGAAAGAATAGAATCATGACAGTAGAACGATATATTTTAAGTAATATTGAATGGCATGAAGAAGAGGTTACAGTATAATTGAAATGAAGAAACAAATACGTAAGTTTCCCAACACAGAGAAGATATAAATGTTTAAAGAGATGAAAAATACTTATTATTTTATCATTAGAAATAATACACATGCATCAAATTATCATACTATATTCCATAAGCATGTGCAAATATTATGTGTCAGTGAAGAAATCCTGTTACTTCACATAATCAGAGCTGGTATTGAGTCAGTTATAATAAATGAATTAAACACTTGTTTATTTTTTAGGGCTCAACAGTTTAATTAGTGTTTTAAGTAGTTACTAACCCAATAGGAAGGGAAAGGGTAAGGGAGAGGCTGACTGGAAGTATGTGTGTAAGTTTTGGTATTAAATAGGTTGGTAGGGTAATAAATTTGTCAGATGACAGATGACAGATGAGAAATCTTTAAATATGTTCATGGTTGGGGATTCCATAGGGCCTGAAGTACAGTCCCAGTTTTGATTTTTTAAAAATGGAACAAGAGCATAGACCTGTGAAGTCCAAGTGCTGAATTTTAGATACTTAAGATTTTTGTTTCACAGTCTTTATCAGGTGCCTTTCCCACTCTAATTTCAAAACACTGTTTCTTTAACTTCTTTTTATGAAGTGTTTCTGAAAATTCAAGTCCGTTTATGTATAAACAATAACTTTTAGGGCTGGCCAAATAGCTCAACTGAGCACCTCCTCAAGGGTGGGGAGTTGAATCCCCAGCATGCATTGCTGGCCCGTGCAGGTCACGCTCAGAGGGCAACTGAGACTGGGCATGGTGGCTTACGCCTATAATCCCAGCACTTGGGAGGCTGTAAACAGGAGGATCACTACAAGTCTGATCTATGCAGTGAGACCCTATACACCCTGTCCTAAATACAAAACAAAAACAAAAACAAAAAAACTATACTCTTACGAGTACTTATTTTTCCTCAGTTTGTATAAGATTTAATGAAGTTATACTGGATAGGAACAGGTCTGCATGGGATGAACTGATGTGGGAGCAGCCCGCCCACTCCCCACCCCACCACCCCCGACAGACACCGCCAGCACACATTAAAAGCACACGGTGGATGCGCACAAAGTAGAAGCACGTGATTGCGCTGTAAGCAATGGCTCCCACACCCTGCCCGCG
This sequence comes from Ctenomys sociabilis, assembly GCA_004027165.1. NCBI lineage: Eukaryota > Metazoa > Chordata > Mammalia > Rodentia > Ctenomyidae > Ctenomys > Ctenomys sociabilis. Next base: position 47,619 of record PVKA01004671.1, read on the forward strand.
AAGGGGAGGTGACCAATCGAATTCATCCGACAGAAGCACGCAGTCACAGTTATATTTGCGTGGCTTTGTACTGTATGTAAGTACTCATCTAATAAACTGATATTATCTGTTAAAGTCGTTTAGGAATAGGAATTTGATTAAAGTAGGCCAATTTATTAACATTTTGCTATGAAAGATTTCAAATAGATAAAGGTTGAAAGAACTTCACAGTAAACTTCCTCTAGGAAGGCAGGGCTTATGTACCTTGATATTCACAAAATGTAAAGATAGATGAGGTGATATTTAATAGATGTGCGCTCCTGGGTAACCCAGCTGCTTAGAAAAATATCCACTTATCCTAACCCAGGAAGTTCCTCCTCATCTCTGTGCTCCATCAGTTCCTACTCCACCTCCAGGAGGCCGTGTCTATATTTTAATTCCCCTTCAAGTTTATTTTGTCCAGTTGTAGAATGTCACATAAATGCATTATTTAGTATGAACTTTTTGTGTTCATACTAAGCATTTTTTTGAAATTTATCCATATTATTTGTAGAAATAGTTCATTTTTTATTGATAAAGGGTCCTAGGTTATTTCTAGGTTTTTGTTCCTCTGCATACAGCTGTTAGAAAATTCTTAGAGAAGTCGTTTTGTGAATATATATTTTCATTTTATTTATTCTTTTTTACAGATTCCAGTTTTTATTTTAAAGAGAATAAAAAATATTTAAAAACATTAGAAACAATACAGAATTTCCAAAAACAAGATGATAAGAATTCAACAATGGCCATTATGCTGCATATGCATTTTATTAAGTAAATATTTAATAGTGGTATTGCTAGGTTTTGTTTTCTAAGAAATCCACAGACTTTTTTCCCCCAAATAGTTGCGCCTTTTGCCCTCCCACCAGCACAGAACTGGACTTGGGATCAAGGGCATAGGGACACTGGCTACTTGTTAGCCTTCTACATTTCAGTCACCTTGGTAGGTGGACAGTGCTCACTCAATGTGGTTTTCATTTGCATTTTCCAGATGACTAATAATATGCTTATTGGCCACTTCTGTTTCAACATTATGCCTATTTTTAATAAATTGAATTGTCTTCAAGTTTGAGTTTTAGTAGCTTAAATATACTTAGGTAGCATATATATATTCACATTCATGGCTTACCTATCATTTTACTTAATGATATCTTGTAATGAGCAGAAGTTTTAAATTTGACAAATTGTAATTTATAATTTTTTTCATTCCATGGTTATTGCTGTGTATGCTCTCTAGAAAGCCATTATCTGACCCAATGCAAATCCTTTTTTATCCTTCAATTTTTTTAAAACATGTATTTAGTACAGGGTCTACAGGGTCTCACTACACAGATTAGATTCATAGTGATCCTCCTGTATTTAGCCTCCCAAGTGCTGGGATTACAAGCCCACTCCACCATGCCCAGTCTCAATTGCCGTCTTAGTGCGCCCCTGGGGGCAGGTCCGGCAAGGCAGGCTGGGGATCTCCTTCAGTTTCTAATGTGTGCTTCAGGTGATGGAGCCTAGCTATTCAAAAGTAGTTATTTTTTAATCAGCATATCTGTGAATAACTGTGTTTCATACACAGTGCTGTGAAAATTTTCTCTTTAAGCATCACCTGCCTTGAACAGCTAAAAACAAAACCAAACAAATAAATCATGACTGTTGTCATTCTGTGGTGTCATTTTTAACTTTAAAAGTTTTGCATGCCACATGTGCAAACTTGTGGCTTTAATGTGCCCCTCTATGAACAACCGAAGTTGCTTCAGAAGCCCGGATTGCTCCATGATAAGCCAAATGGGCTTCAGGATACTCCCTGCACACCAGAGCCACATGCCAGAAAGCAAACAGATGGCAAAGCAGGCAGAAATGACCCTCGGCATTCTCATTAGAGCAGTTGGGGAAATTTTAATGGGCCCCCATTTGCTTTGTGCTGTATCTAATACCCTTTGAACTGCCACTTTTTTTCCCCCCCGTTACAAGTCAACAACCACCATGTATATTTTAATAAGGATTATCAAACACAATTTGCCCAGAAGATGTACAGCCCTCTAATGCTAATTAGCCAAGTTTAAATAATCACTGAGTTCTGGGATAATTGGAAAGAAACACTGTTTTTCTTGCCAGTGCATGATTACTAATTAACAACAAGATAAAATATCAGTGTAGCAGTCATATCTAGAGTGATCTGTTAACAGTTAATTAATGAAGAGTTGGTGCCAAGTTGATGTTGGTCGAGAAAGTTTACAGATGAAGTTCTTCTGTCACATACATACATAAACATAGGCGCTATGGAACGCTTACAGGGCTGATGCAGACCAGAGCATGGGTGGGGTGAGCCAGTGTGGCTTGGCTGAGCATTCCGCCGCCGTAAGGCCCTCGGTCATTACATTAAGGAAGTAGTGTTTCTCCGGCTGCCTGTGTTCAAAACACCAACTGCTGTTTGCTGCTCCACTGCTGACACATGAGATTTGCGGCTTCATTAATCTGCATTTCTCTTGATGCTGATAATTGCATGGGCTTTCTCAGCCTGAAACTTTCCTTCTGAAATTGTTGGGCCACAACCTCCTCTCAAGAGTTTTTCTGTTTATTAGAATTAGTACTTGAATGCATGGGTCGGCCGATTGGAGATTCACAAAGGGGTAATGAAACCTTGACTGCTGATTTGCTCTGTTTTTATAGTGCAAGAGTTAGTGTTATGTCATTGTATTATCAGAAATTGAAGTAAAGAATAATAAAATTAAATAGTAAAAACACAAACATTTGCTCATTTAAAAATTGAACAGTTTAAAGAATAGCATGCTTTTAAGAAAATCTCTTTGTATTATTTTTCATTTAGATGAATGAATAAAGAATGATCCTGCCATAGACCTACTATGTGCTGCTTAAAGATTTAAGTGTTTTAAAGCTGCATTTGTTCAGAAAATCTTCGTCACTGGGGAAACCCCAGAACTTGTTATTTCTATATAAATGTATACCTTGCATAAAAACATTTTTGTGCAAAATCTATACTGCAATGAATAATATACTCTATATCAAAATATCTTACAGAATTTAGTTGTTTTGTAAATAATAAAATACTGAATTGTTCAAAAGATAGGAAGGTAACGAAACACTTGATAAAACTGGTTTCAGAAACTCTGCTGAAAATGAATAGTTTCACTGATTTCTTCGGAATAAATTAAAATAAATGAAGAAAACTTTGTAGCCACAATATTTTAATCATTGTATGAATGTTCTAGAACAGTTATCGAAGTAGGTATTTGATTAAACTATAATTTATTTCCTTATATTCAGTTCTCAGCTGTAATTATGAATAATTTCTCTTCAAAGAATAAAGGGAAGAGACTCCTGCTACATGAGTATTTTACTTTATATTATTAATCTACTTTTCTGAGGGTGGAAAATCATTTAAATAATTTAGTGAAATATTACACAGTCCCTGTCTTATTGATTTTTGGCTTTTGAGGGCTGTGTTTAAATAGTCATGACAATACTATTGCATAAGCTTTTTGTTTATTTCAGTATATATTTGTGTATTATTGTTTGCAAAGTATAAAGTATTTTGTCTGTGATGGCCCACACCTGAAATCCCAGCACTTAGGAGGCTGAGGCAGAAGGACTGCTTCAAGTTCTAGCTAGGCTCCAAGGTAAAGTCAAGGGCAGCCTAAACTGCATAGTGAAATTCTGTTTTTAAAGTGACCAAAGGGGGACAACCCGCTTGGGTCCCCCTCTCACGGACAGGAGCTATCTTTCCCTCAGTAAATGTATTTTGTTCATAAAAAAATAAAGTGACCAAAGAAAAGTATATTTTGTGCTCCACACTGTGATATTAAAAATCCTTCTCCTATCAAAACATCTCTGCAACACTGTGTTTGATTATGTGTATATACACTTATCATTTTTATACCTATATACATTAGATCTTTTTCACATAGATTTAACAATTTTAGTTTCATTGACTTAGTACTTTTGAGGTCATGCATTGACTTCTTGGGCTAAAGCATTATACAATAATGCATATTTCGAGACTTTTTGGGTGACCTCTCTATCTACATATTTCAGTGCAGTTTTGTATTTCTCTAATTACTGTCATATGTAAAGGAAGTAATAAGAACTTTATTTCTTTGTGAAAATTATCCTACAGATGAGGCTATCTGTTGGAGCTGGAGCTAGAGATGAAAGAGAAGAGCTCTAGCCTCGCTGCTTGTGTGTCTGGGCCTCTACCCTTATGGGTCCCACCCACTTGAGGGCTCTCATGATTTAGGCCTCCTCAGATGAATTTTGTCTTCACAGCATTCCATCTTCACATGATGTCATTGTGGACCACAGCTCTGAAGGGCAGACGGAGAAAACTTAATTTCTTTCTCTGTATGCAGCATCTTTTTCTCCTCCGCTCTTGGACAAATAGTATACGCTGAGTACCCCTGACCTCCCCTGAGACTCTTTCTATATAGATAGCCACAGGAACCTGTCCCACCTCTTTCTCTTATCTTTCCTAAGTCCTATGCTGGGTGCAGAACTAAAGTCTCCTTTGGCTAAGCCATCAGATTTCCTTTTATATATCTAAACATAGATTAATGACTCGCCACAGGCATATTATGAAATATGTTATCTCCTATGGGCATGCCAGGATTTCCTACAGTGATCCTAATTTCGGAAGGATAGCATGAGTCCATACTAGAAAAAGCAGCTGTTATTCTGGGAAGACCTAGTCATTTTGGTTCTAACTAGACAACACCTATTTTGTATGCTGGGGCATGAAAAAAAATAAGCAAAATGAATCACAGTCTTTTTACCAACATCTTTTTTTTCCCCAACATTTCTTTTTTATTAGCAAATCTTGGTATACCGATTAACAGGTTTCATTTTGGAAAACTCATGCATGCCCCTGATAGGCCTTAGCCCTTCCCCCCACTGCTGCCCCTTTACACAACCTCCCCTCTATTGGTACACTTTCGGTGGTCCCAGTGTGCCTACTGCAGACCTATCCATCCCCCCCCGCTACCCACCCTTACACCATCTCTCCCTATTTCCTTCCTTTTGTCCAGAAGTCTCTCTTCTCCTTTCTTGTCATCTTTTTAATATTATACATATTAGGGAGAATATTTGATATTTGTCTTTGAGCACTAGAGTTATTTTCCTCCATGTTATGACCTCCATATCCAAACATTTTCCCTGCCAGTGACACAGTTTTCTTCTTTCTTATGGCTGAGTAATACTGCATTGTGTATACAGTCTGTATTTTCTCTATCCATTCCTTTGCTGATGGGCTTCTGGGCTCAATCCCTATTTTTGCTACTGCTGATTATGCCACAAGGAACAGGGCATACAATATCCTTTTAATTCCTTGGGTAGCTCTACTTTTATTCTTGTGAGGAATCTCTATACTGGTTTCCATAGTGACTGTATGAATTTATATTCCTATCATCAGTATAGAAAGGCTCCTTTCTCCTCTGCATCCCTATTGTTTTTTGAAAATATTTACTTCTTACTCTTCCAGTAGAAGGTTAATGTCTAAAACATATGAAGAACTCAAAAAATTTAATGGCAAAAACTCAAATGGCCCATTCAGTAAATGGGTAAATGCACTGAAGAGATGTTTCTCAAAGGAAGTACAAATGACCAGCAATGAAAAAAAGTTCAATGTCTTTAGTAATTACAGAAATACAAATCAAAACTGCACTAACATTCCATCTTGGCCCAGTCACAATGGTTTTCACCATCAATCACCATCTTGAAGGACTGCAGTTCAGAGATAATTGTTCTAAAAATAACTGAATATGTAGCCTAACCTAAGTTTTTGTTTAATTTTGTTTTGATATTTAGTACAGGGTCTACAGGGTCTCACTACACAGATTGGACTCATAGTGATCTTCCTGTTTTCAGCCTCCCAAGTGTTGAGATTATAGGCGTACACCACCCTGCCCAGTCTCAATCTCCATTTCATCACGCCCAAGGGGGTAGGGCTGGTACGGCATGCTGGGGATCGAACCCTAGCCACTGTGCTCTGCTGAAGCAAGCACTTTAGTCAGCTAAGCTATCTCACTGGCCCTCTAACCTAAGTTTTAAAAATTAATTTTGTCCCAGAAATTTAAAAACATCAATTCTTAAGTTATCTTGTGAATAATTTGAGCACTCACTAAGGCTGTTTTCTTATGTAAGAAACAGAATTATCTCTGAGTTGGACATGCTGACATTTCTCCCCAGAACCTGAGCGGATCAATCCCTGGGGAGATCTAGGGGACACTGCCCAGTAAGGAGGGACAGGTGGCAGAGGTCACACAGGAAGAGGAAAGCCATGTTTCACAGCCAGTGGAAGCATCAAGCCAGGCTTGTGAGGGGGATGATGGCTTTTGTTTGATCTCTCCTCATCTCCCCTTCCTACCTCTCTTCCTCTCTAGTCCCCTCCTCCCTTCTCCTCTCCTCCCCTCACCTCTCTTCTTTTCTTTCCTTTTCATTTTAGTTTTCTCTCCCTCCTTTTGTACTTCTATTTTTTAGTTTCTTTTTTAAAATAACTTTTTAGCCTCCTTTCACTGCTTCTACTAATTTCCTTGCCTTCTGCTTCTTGTGCTGCTCCTTTGTTTCAGTTCTTTATCCTTCTTACTCCTTCCTTTCATCATCTATTTCTCTTGTCCGTTTCTCCCCCCTTCGCTTTCCTCCTGTCCATAGAGTTGCTTCTGCTGGTCTAGGCTCCCTTTTCTACTCCACTCTCTCATGCAAGCAGCACTGCTCACATGGACTGTCCAGAGGAGCTTATTAGGTTTCTACTACAGTCCTACATCAGGCAGGAGCATGGACCTCCATCTGTCTCCCTTGGGGAGCAGATCAGACTTAGATCAAATGAGAGAAGTCCAGAGAGACAACAACCCTGGAGAAAGGACTGAAGTTTCAAGGCCATGTTGGGTTATTGGTCTTGATATGGAAGAATATATTTTAAAATTAAACGTATAACAGTACCTTTAAAGTACATTAAAGGATACCTTTAAATTATTGAATAAGCACATTATTGAATTCATGCTTCTTATTCACAATTTTCTTTTAAATACTTGAGATATTTTATGAATTCCAAAATAATGATGTCACAAGTATATTGGTCCTCTATAATTTTAAACCAAAGACTCAAAATAAACCTTAATAGAAACTGGCTGTGAGCTAAGATACCCTCATTCCCTAAGAAGCTTCTGGAAACTGGATACATCTTCCTATAAAGATGATGAGAAGTGAATGAAATCATGGTGGAAAGGCCACCTGGCACATGACCAGCTTTCAGTGAATGTTTTTCCTTTACCCTTTCACCCTTTAAGCATACCAAGAGATTAACAGGTGCTGTCATGTACACATGCAAAGTTTCAATGGCAAACACACAGACTCTGTTTTCTCACCCGTGTATCAGTCCATCCTAGGCGTTCCTGGGGAGTGTGAGAGATCATGTAATGCAGGTGCAGCTATCTTCCATTACCCTGGGTTGGAGAAGGAGTTACAGCACATGGATAGAGAGGTGTCTGGTGCACAGTGGGTATGAATTGGTTGGGGAAAAGCGAGGCCTCCTCAGTCCTAGGAATTGGACTTCTGAATGAAAGAATGAAGAAGCCAGGCCTCCCCGTAGCCTTAAAGGCTTTATTGACCATGTTTGCTAAGTGAATAACAAGGAAGCAATGAGATGAGGTAAGGTGCTGAGAAGTGGAAGAATAGGAGCATCTGGTCAGAGCCGGGACCAGAGGAGCTGACATTTCACAGGTGGAACAATTCCAGGTGAGGGAAAGGCCCAGCACTCCCTTGGAAGTGTTGTAACCCAAAAATCAAAAACTGAACTCAACTTAGAAGCGCTTTATTTAGCTGAGCTCAGCGGTGGCACCTACTCTGGTCGCCAAGTAGGTGCTCGCCAAGATGGGGAGGGACAAGGGTTTTTAAAGCTGAAAAACCACAGAGTGGTCTTACATTCTGGGCATGAGAGAAGTTCAGCAGGGGGTCAGGAATCAATCAAGGCAATCGTAAGAACAAAGGGTTACACTCTTGTAACAGGGAGGTGCAATTTTAGAACAAACACTTATAATTTGTATTAATCACAGTTTAGACATATGTGTGGTTGGCGATTTAATAATGAATAGTTATCATGGAAACTTACTGAGCTACGTAACAACACAACGGTGACTTACTGAGTTATATGACAACACAATGGTGGCTGGCTACAAAAATGAGTTACATATTTAATGATTAACAGTTGTAATGGAAACTTACTGAGTCATATGACAACACAGTGGTGCCTGCATACAAAATGGAGTTACATAGGTTAAACAGGAAGTTCTGCAGAAGCAGAGCAGAGGGGAAGGGAACGGGCATGAGTCTGCCAAAAGGTGGGGTCACTGTTGCGGAAGTGATACAGGGAAACCTCCAAATGACACAGGGAGAAAAACTGATCTCCCAACCTGAAAGGTACTTGAGACAAGTTCATATTCTCTAAAACTGAAAAATGAATTTTAGGAACAAATGGAAGTTATGAGCAGAAAATATTTATTGAGGGAAAGAAAGCTCCTGTCCAAAAGAGACATAGGAGGGGGTCCTGAGCGGGTTGTTCCCTGGAAGCTGTCTCTTCTAGGGACTTTTATAGAGGAAAACAATGTGACAAGGCAGGTCTAAGGTGGAGAAGATATGGGAACTCGCTTAGATGGGCATGAGGTGGAACAAAACTATGGTCAACCAATGAGATTATAAACATCATTGCTAAGGTAAAATTGATCAAATCCAGGGCCAAATGGGGAAGCAAGTCCCATAGCAAGCGGGCATGAATATGGACAGGGTCTCTTCCTTTTGGGGGTTGGGCTAGTGACTCCCTAGGTTCTTTCAAGATGACTGATACCTATTTAGAATATCAATCCCTGATGCCCATCCCTAAGGAAGTACATAACTATGTTTCCTTTTTTGTCTTGGTCATGAGGTCTGGCCCATAAGGAGTGTCTATCTCTTCCCAGTTGTAAAGTCACCTTGTCTTCCATCTTGTCTCCTTAAGGGCCTGGCCCTGTCTGACTGCCTAGAATATTTCTGTCTAACTCAGCTGCCTGTAATACTACCTCAGCCTCCTAGAGTGCTTAGACTACTGGTATGTGCTATACCTGGCTTCTAGCAAATAAAGAGTTTCATGGAATTCTACATTTAATTGCTACTAGCCACTTTTTGGTTCAGAGAAAAACTAAGGCTCTCAGTGCATGATGTGCCTGTGTTCTTGATTCTTTACTAGGGAGCTTGACTGCTCAATGACCAAGACCTTAGTGACCCCCTTTAATAGAGTTTCCTAATGTGAGTCCCAAAGATAACCACTTACCATTTGGTCAGCACAATGTACTAGAGCTGCAATGCAGGAAATGGCAACCTTGCTTCACTGAAAAGAAAAAGTTGCAAAAACAGTTCTGAGTGCCTAAGATCTGAGACAAAGATCTACTGTAATCCCATATTAAAGATGTACAGGGCATGGGGGCAGAAAATGGGGGCTCGTAGCAGCAGATTGCAATAGCCATTGCTAGAGAAGCCTTTAGCAGGAAGGTCCCTGAGCTAAAACAATTGAAGAAACACGCAAACAGAATTGAATTGATGGTTACTCTGTGACCTGAACTTGGAGACACTAAGTAACACTAACTCAGCCTTGGAATAGTTGTGCTTTCCTATGTCATATGCTGTTATGTTGTCTTTAGAGAAGGCTGGGAAGATGTCTTTAGATAAGGATTTAAGGATTTTGTGGTTAGTGTTTGTATAGTGCCTTATCTCTCTCTTAAAAGGAAGTATCTGAATCTTTTGAGTCTTTGTAGATAACTATGGACAACCTACTCACTTGACAGAAACTTCCTCAGTTTTTACAGTACCGTTCCCATTTGTACTCTGTCTCTGCCTGACATTTCTCCCTCTCTCTCTCTCTCTCTGAGAAACACTAGCATAACCTTCTGAAAAGTTGTATTATGTTCTGCAGTGGCCTGCTTTTGTCAACAGTGTCAGACAAGCTCCCTTTCTCCGGCTTTATTTACATCAGCCTTTTTTCACTGATCCATCTTCACTCTCAGAAGTTTAAAACTGTATATGGCCCTTCACACTTTCTGTGAGTTTTGCCCTTCAGCTCACGAACTGCCCCTGTGCTCATGCTGCATTCTCCAAAAGGAAAGAAGGTGGTGGACCTTCAGACTCCTGCCATGAGTGCTTGACGGCTGGCATTGGTTGCCCTCTGGCTATGACCTTGTCAAGGTGGGAGATCAGAAAAGCAAGAGTGTCCCCCTCACATGATGTGCAGCATGGATGTTGTTCACTTTCTAAGCAGTCTGGCATCTTAGTGCTTATTGGAAGAGTTAAGAGATGGTGAGTGCTGTCCCTCCGGTCCTTCTGCTGATGCTATCTCCCTTGATAAGTTAGAGTTTGTGTAATTTCCTGACCAGCCTCTGTGTTTTCTCCAGAAACAGCTGGATTCCAAGGGGTCAGAACAAAGGCCTACAACCTTGGCATGGTGCAGCTATGGTGTGCAAGGTCAGTGTCCATCAGGCCAAGCGTAGATGTCAGGACACTCTCAGGACCCGAGAATCTAGAAAGCCAATGTGGTGGGGGCATCACTAGCAGTCACACCATGACCCAAGAGGAGTGGCTGAGCCCAGGGAGCAGAGCTGCTGCTGTGTAGTGGCGCCTGCAGCCCGTGCTTCCCACAAAACCACATGTGTGACTCCTGTTGTGCTGGCCTGAAGCAAAAGCCCATGGATGGCTGCACTTTGAGACAAGATGCTAAGGAAATGACCATTAGGAAGCATGTTGATTGGTTAGAAAGGGCTAAGCAATGCCAAACGTTTTATGTATCCTACCATCAAGGAATTATACACGCTAAAGAAGTGTCTGCTTCAGCTTTGGGAATTTTCAATGGCTTTCAGTGGCCAATTTCAAGATCTTGTCCCAGCCCACTTGTGGGAGCAGACAAATAGAGACACCCAGGAGATGGGGAAAGCAACCAAGTTCCTGATACCTTCTCTTTATAGCTACTTAAATCCATGTTCTCAACTTTACTATTATTTTTTTAAATGAGTCCGTTTGGCAGAACTTGAATCCAAATGTCACATTGCAGCACTAGGAGTTCTAAGGAAAAGATGATTTTTGTTGGTTTAGGGACATACCAGAAGATAAACTTACAACTCTCATCATGTCAAGTGATGTGGAAGCAACAGAGGATACTGATGGGCCTGAAGAAGGTCTTACCAGTTCTGGAAGTCTAGTCACTTTTTCCATGAATGCAGAGGGAAGCACGGTTGACCTATGCCCCTGAGTTGTCTAGAACTGCCTGGGCTAGTTCAGCCCTGGCTATTTGCCATTTCATGTCTCTGTGTAATGAGTGGTCAATGTATTCTTCCTAGAGCTCTTCCGGAAACCTCGAAGGTAGAGAACTAGAAGACTCATGATTCAGGAGCCTCTTTATTCTTTCCAGCCAGCTTCCGTCCCATGACTGACACCCATCTATATCCCAAAACACTCTGATTACAGTAAGGACAGAGCACCTCCTCCCCATGTGACAGTCTAGACTCTGTTGATCTCATGTCTCACCACAGAGACCACTTAGTCGTAGAACATTCAGCTCTCGGTTCCGCCCATTCTGCCCATCCCACTCACAGCCCGAGTAACCACAAGGCAGGATTGTGCTACGCCCTCCATTCATTTTCTTTTGACGTTTTGTCACACAGGAGACCAGTTCTCTCTGGACTGTCCTCTTATAATTGCCTCCCCAAATGAAAATAACTGAGTTGTACCCTCCCATTCATTTAAGCTTCCTCCTCTTCTGGAGAAATAGGTGAGAGGAAGAGGAAAGAGACAAAAAAAAATTGAGAAAAAAAGAGAAAGGGAAAGTGCACCCCTCAGCCCTGTGGTATTTGGTGAGCGCAAACTATATTCAGCCCTTAGTGCAGCTGCAATGTCTAGACAACTTGTGTCAACTAACATAGGCCCACCCCCATCCCATTACTTCTGTTCAGCACATCTTCTCTTCTTCATCACAGTGAGTCAACCAGCAGCAGGACTGGTGTGCCCCGAGAGCTGTGCCTGGATGTCCAGGCACAAGTGAACTGTGAATTCCTCTGCCTTCTATTTCAGTTCTTCAGCAGTTATTTTGTGTCAAGAAAGGGAGACTTTCTTTTGGCAAGTAAATTGTCATGATTGACCCAGAGATAGGAAAAAGGTGGACTTTGGAGTAGTCGGCTGTTCTGTCAATGGATAAAGGCCCCCACTAGCAATCAGGAGATAAGGAACATTCACATGAAGCAGAGCAGCATGGTGTTCTTTTGTATCATTTCATCTGTATTTGTGCATTGCCCTGCTGCATGCATGTATTGGTTCTGCTCTTAGTTCCTCCTTGTTTGCCTCATATTTCCACTAAATTGCTGGCAGATGAGTTCAAGGGGGATAGCTGCCTGAAAGCTTAAGCTCCACAGCACTGCTAGGAAGGGAGATGCATCACAGGAGTAGAATTACCAGTGGCATACATCCTTATGGTATGAAGAACACGACTGTTCATTCAGGGTTGGTCAGTTGAGCTGACCTTAACTGTTACCACAATTGTTAGTTCACTAACAGCTCTCCTTATGGTGTAGCTGTTACACAGATAAGATTAGGACATCCTGGGATTTGCTAAATTAGAATTTCTTTTTTCCTGTTCTGAATATCAAACTGACTTTCATGTTCCCAGAAAACAAATAATTCACCACGGCTTAAAATCAGGTGTGCACTCATTTGAATATGAAAGATAATCCCTTGATTGAAAAAGGCTAATTGGGGTTAGGTTCTGTGCGTACAGAGCCCTGAATTGCCTTGATAGATTTTAGCTTATGGATAAATCTCTTCTCCAAATTTCCCATGATGAATGACTTCCAGCCAGATAGCTGTTGAAGAATATGATGTATGAAGAAAAAAATTCTTATCAGGAATAAAATATTTGTCCATTACCTCTTGATATGAGTGAGGAATTCCCTGTCCTATTAACAAAGGTTGAGCATATGTATACCAAAGAGATTGAGCTCCAGTTTGGTTTTCTTGCCCCTTTCCTCTGACCCATTTTTTGTATTTTGGCTTTAAGAATAACAGAAACAACTTTAAATTGCTTTTTTAGTATAGTCATCATCTACAGCCTATATTTTTGACACTGCTCATAAGTAAAACTCATTAAATAATAAACTTTATTATTTAGTCACTTCACAGAATTCTTTTTAAAGATCTGCTTACTGTCTCCCTTACAAATAATATAATTTGTTTTGGGAAGACAGTAGTGCTTTTTGAAATAGTCACCAGTTTTTTTAAAAAAAACCTGATTAGCTTTTATAAATAAATTAAGTGCTTTATTTATAAAAGCTTTAGGTTGTACACACTGTGACTTGGAAATGTAACTAAGGCTCTCAATGCAGCATTTTAATTGGGAGACATTTTTAAATCTATTACAGAAATGGAGCAATGAGAGTTTGAATTAGGTTGGGAGCAAGAGGATTTTAAAGGAAGACATGAATGCAAAAAGGAAAAAAGAAAGAAAGAAAGAAAGAAAGAAAGAAAGAAAGAAAGAAAGAAAGAAAGAAAGAAAGAAAGAAAGAAAAATAGACTGATGGATTTCTAAAGCAAATTAACGGGAATTAGAGACTGCTTGCACTGACAGAAAGATAGAGGGAGAAGTCAAAGATAACTAAGATTAAGAACATGCACAGTGGAGGGCCAGCCAAATAGCTCAGTGGATTAAAGTGCCTACTTAGGCAGATGCAGTGGCTGGTGGTTCCATCCTAGGCCTGCCATGCTGGACCCGCCCCTGGGGTGTGCTGAGATGGTGATTGAGACTGGGTGTGGTGGCATTCACCTTGTAATCCCAGCGTTTGGGAGGCTAAAAACTGGAGAATCACTACAAGTCCGATCTATGTAATGAGATCCTGAAGACCCTGTAGACCCTGTCCTAAAATACAAAAATAAATAAATAAATAAATAAAATTCACATTGATAGTAATACAGTCAGAATGATCAACTTAGGACTATGACTTGGAAGCTTATAATTTTGGCTTGAGATATCATAGGAGGCATATTTAAGACAAAATATGTAGCAGGAGGTAAAAGTGAGACTCCACTTACAGAAGCAAATCTGAAGTAGCATTTTGGCTTGGAAGGCACCACGACTGGCATGGATTTATGTAACATTAGTTATTTTCATTTTTTTCCTTCCTTTATCCCAGTTTGTTACCTTCCCTATGGTTTGTTTCAGGAAAAATTAATTGAAATGAGAAAGTGACTAAGATTAGAGGGCAGTTCATTGGTTAAGCACTTGGTTGGTTAATTGATGCCTTCATTGACAGAGCCTTTAGTGAATTAGGGACTCTGTTGATTTGAGTACACTATCCCATGAAACTTGATTCTGCCCTTGGGGAACTTAACATTCATGGAGTTGGACTATGTTTTGTGTATCAATTGATGCCTACCAAGCCACTGAGCCTTAATTACTTGATAATCATTATTTGCTCCTGAGTCTGCCTGGGGAGGAGCACTTCACAAGCAGCTGTTCTCCGTTCTGTGAGGCATCCCCTAAGGGTGGAACACCCAACATGACTCCATTATCTCCACTGGGGTAGTTGGAGCACAAAGTGATGCTTGAGCTGAGGGATGAAGGACAGATAGAAGGGACAAGTAAATAAGGAGAGAGAACATAGTACAAATGAGTGCCACTGGGTGTGAATGTAATGCTAGTTACTTGGAAGACTGAAGCAGGAGGACTGCAAGGTTTAAGCCAGCCTGGACAAGTTAGTCAGGCCCTATCTCTAAATAAATAAGCTGTGAGGTAGCTCAGCGTCTTAGTTACTTTCCTTATTACTGAGGCACAATGATATCCAACACACACAAGGGAGGAAAGCTTTATTTTGGCTCACAGTTTGTAGAGGTTTCACTCCATTGTTGGTTGGCTCCATGGCAGAGGGACTATCAGAGAAAACTGGTCCATGCATGGCAGCAGGAATCAAAGAAAGTTCAAGGGAGGAGGAGGGAGATAAATCTTTCTAGGCCATTCCTCCACTGACCCACCTGCTTCTTTCAGGCCTCACTGCCCAAATGCCATTTAATTACAAGCTTGTCTCAGTGGTCTAATCCACTGATGAATGTCACTACCCCATGATTCAGTCACATCCCCAAAGCCTCACCTATAAACCAATGAGGCTCTGCAAGGACCTCTGGATATAAACCATCATACTCAGTGTTTCCTAGTTAAATCCTCAGTGCTGGGAGACAATCAGAGGAGTGTGAAAGACTGAGAAATAGGACATAATATGGTACAGTACAGGATCTTGAAATAGGTCAGTGGTATTAAGAGTCTATAAGAACTGAATCTACCAAAAGCAAGTGAGAGCAGTTTATAAAGAGTCATGTTAGTTAAACCATAAAGAACCTCTAGAGCTCTTTCTTTTGTAATGCTTACAGCTATGAGTATTACCATGGTACCCAGGCCAGAGAAAGACCCAACCAAAAAAGAGAAGTACAGGCCTATCTTCTTCTACTTCTTCTTCTTCTTCTTCCTCTTCTTCTTCTTCTTCTTCTTCTTCTTCTTCTTCTTCTTCTTCTTCTTCTCCTTCTCCTTCTCCTTCTCCTTCTCCTTCTCCTTCTCCTCCTTCTCCTTCTCCTCCTCCTCCTCCTTCTCCTCCATCTCCTTCTACAAGGTCTCACTACTTAGATTGGACTGGCAGTGATCCTTCTGTTTTCAGCCTCCCAAGTGCTGGGACTATAGGTGAGCACCATAATGCCTGGTCTTAATCACCATCTCCATGTACCCTGGGTGATCTGCCTAAGCAGGCACTTTAGTCTGCCAAGTTATCTGGCCAGCCCTTAAAGACCAATCTCTTAATGAACATAGATCCAGAAATCCTCAATAAGGTGTTAGTGGGCCAGCCTGATAACTCAACAGATTAAAGCACCTGCAGGGACTGGGGTTTGATTCCCAGCCTGAGGTGCCAGCCTTGCCCCCGAGGAGTGCTGAGACAGGGATTCAAACTGGGTGTGGTGGTGTGCTTGGGAGGTTGAAAATAGGAGGATCACTATGAGTCTGATCTGTGTAGTGAGACTGTGTAAGACCTTGTACTAATATAGATAGATAGATAGATAGATAGATAGATAGATAGATGGATGGATGGATGGATGGATGGATGGATGGATGGATGGATGGATGGATGGATGGATGGATAGATAGATAGATAGATAGATAGATAGATAGATAGATAGATAGATAGATAGATTAGCGAACAAGATTGCCACCTACTTTTTTCCAGTAGAGTTAGTGTTTCTATTTTAATGTTTAGATCTTTAATCCATTTTGACTTTAGTTTAGTGTATGGTGATAGATTCCGTTTTCAGCATGTAGAGAGCCAGTTTTCAAGTACCATTTGTTAAAGAGGCTATCTTTCTTGAAAGCATGCAGTAGTATTCAATCATATGTCCAATCTTGCATAACTATATCTGCTAATCTGAGCAACAGATTTGATGATAAAAAAGATAATATATCAATCATTGTTAATCAGCTATTCTTGTTTTGAAAAAATCTGTAACACATGTATTGTTATGTGTTACCCTGTTTCTTTGTTTTGGTTTTTCTTGCTTTTGTTTTTGCTCTTCAAAATAAAATAAAATTATAATGAAAAGGAGAAAAAAAGATTAGCGAACAGAATGCAGCAAAGCATCAAGAAAATTATATACCATGACCAAGTGGAATGCATCCCAGCAATGCAAGGCTGATTCGACATGCAACTCAATAAAAGTAATATACCATAATGACAGAGCTAAAGACAAAAATCATGTGATCATCTCAATAGAAAATGATGCCCAAAAAGCTTTTGATAAAGTCCAATATTCATGATTTAAAAAACATAACACAGAGCTGAAGAGATAGCTTGGTGGTCTAAGCTCCTGCCCAGCAAGCACAAAGACCAGGGTTTGATCCCTGGTACTGCATGCTGTGCTGGCCCAAGATTCCAGGTGCACCATGGTGGGCACAAGAACCAGGCATGATGGCACATGCCTGTAATCCCAGTGCTGGGGAGGCTGAGACAGGAGGATCACTATGAGTCCAAGCTGCATAGTGAGACCCTGTATCGAATAAATAAATGAATGAATAATTTTTAAAAACCCACAGAAAATCAGAATAGACAGTCTTTGCCTCCATCTGATAAATGCCCTGTATGACAGCCAATATCATACTAAATGGTCAAAACTGAAAGCTTTCACTGTACAATCAGGAATTAGACAAGGATTTCCACAATCACCACTACTACTATTTGGTATAGTTTTGGAATCACTAGCCAGAGTAATTACACAAGAGAGAATTGAAAAGAATAGGAACAGGAAAGGAAAAATTGAAATTATCATTATTTACAGATGACATGACACTGGACACAGAAGACCCCAAATTCTCCACCAAAAAATCATGTAGATTTAATAACCAAATTCAGTACCATAGTTGGATACAAAAGAAATGATACTTTCAACTAATGATGTTGAAGTAGAGATGTTTATAGAGAATACAAAAGAAAGGCCAGAAGTTAGGAAAGGAAGCCGAGAGAGGGAGAGATGGCAAATCAAAGGAGGAGAGAGTGTTAAGAAACACAACATGAGCAGCAGTCAGATATTTTTTTGTGTGTGTGTGTGTGTGGCCAATTCAGCCCATCCTGGGGGTGGGACTGGCGTGGCATGTGGTGCTAGAGATCAGACCACAGTCCTTGCCTAAACTTGCCTAAGCAAGGGCTTTAGACTGCTGAGCTATCTCGCCAGCCCAGTAGTCAAATATACTAATGAGGCAAGGGAGGCTAAAGAATCAGAAGGTCCGCTGGATTTAGCAATGAGAAATGATGTTAGTGGCTTTGACAAAATCAGTTTTAGTAGAAGCAGAAGCCAGATTACAATGGACTGAGTGTTTACTAAAAAGTAAGGAAATGGAAAGAGAGAAAAAGCAGTAGCTAGAGGAAGAAGAGCACATTGTGAGTTCTTTGTTTAAGATTGGAGAGTCCTTGGCATGCCTAACTATTATGTTTGAAAATGGACTATTTCAAAATAGCTAATTGAAAGGATTTTGAATTTTCCAAACACAAAGAAATGATAAATACCTGAGGTGATTAATATGCCAGTTAATACTGTATACATATATTGGAATACCATGCAGTATCCATGGTAAAAAAATAAGTAGTTAAAACTATTTTATTTTTCAAAATAAAAATAAAACTGTACTTTAGAAATAAAGCTCAAAAATACATGTTTTAGATATGATAAAAATATCCTTTAGAAATAGATGATAAGTAGCAATCACAAAGCATTCATGAAGTAGTATATTGTGTCCTTAAATAAAAAAGAAAGATTCAGAGAATTCAAATAACTTGCTCTATATCGTAAGGCAAGGGGTGGGGAAGGAATGGGCACTAGAATCAAGATGGACATGTCCTCGATCTCAAGCTCTTAGCCTATGCTTTGGACCACTACTCCTGATAATGCTAATGACAGTGATTTCTTCAGTCATTTTCCTATCATGAGGATAAAATACCCAACCCCACAACTTCAAGGAGGAGAAGAGTTTATTTCGATTCACATTTTTGGCCCAGACCAGCCAGCACTAAGGCAGGAACATGATGGCAAAGGAACATGGAGGAGGACAAAGTGCCCAGTGCGGGGTAGCAGGAAGCAGGGAGAAACCGAGCAGGAAGAGACGCCTTGCCATCTCTTCCCCGGGGCCCACCCCATCTCCTAACAGCACATTGAATTACTGAACCCCTGAGCGGATGGGTGCACTCAGGAACATGGCACCCCTGTGAGAATTTGAGGGCGCATTTTAGTCTAATCCATAATAGGGATGCTGAAGACGATAAGGATGAAGGAACTTTTCTACTGCATTTTACTTAATGAGAAATGGACTTTGCGTATATATAGTCTGTAATTATCGGTGCTTTAATTTTTAGATACAGTACTTGAAATAGCAGTTTCATAATGGTAAAGCTTCCTAATTTGCATCACAGCTGAGCTAAAAATAAAAGAATAGCTAAAATAATTTTCAAAGTACATGAATTACTTTGCAATGTGTAAAATTCTATTCTGCATCTTCATGCATTTTTCATGCTCTAAATAAGTTACTCCTAAGTTACACCTAGAACTTGTAAGCTTTTCTACCCAGATGTGCTATGGCACCTTTTTGCTCCTGATGCTAGATGTTAAAATTGCTGGCTGAGTCAGCCATCTGTTTGGAGTCTAAAAGTAACACAGATGAAGTGTGCTCAGCCTTGGCTATAGTTGCAAAGAAATAATTATATTTTTGTTTTTCATTCCAGTGGTGTGGGGATGTCTTATTTAATTACACTGTAGTATTTGACTCAGCTTTGGGAAAATGCTTATAAGCAGTGTTTGTGATATTTTGATATACATTGCAATGATATGTAGGTGAGAAAAATGGCTCGAGGGAAAGAGAATTCATGATGGCTGGGATGGAGCCAGCTGCATGATTACTGCATGTGTGAAAGATCAGTTTTTAGGGAAAAAGAAAAGGTTTTATTTTCCCTGTCAGTGTCTTCAGTTGTCAAATATTAAACATTAGAAATATGTCCAAGATAAAATTGGCCCGTGGGAGAAGACAGCAGACAAGGTTACCAAAACATCAGAAAACGCTGAGTGATCCCGCCCACTTGCAGCACCTGTGAGAAATTGCAAAAATGATAGAAATGCATATGCTGCCAGCTGGGCCACCTGTGCAAGCCACTGCCAGCCTGGTCAGTGCTGGGAATGGAGACACCTGTCAGATAAATTCACATGTTGCAGGAAGCATCGTCGTTGGTGTTTTGGCAAGTCACCCTCATCTCTTTGAACCAAAATGAGACGAGTGTTTTGGCACTAGGAGGCCTGCATACGGTACAGCATCCTCCCAGAGGAACATGGAAGTGTGGCTGGGTTCGCTCATGGTGATGGGTAATCCTGCAGCACTGAATAAAATCATCACAGCATAAAGAACTCAGGGCTGTTTTCCCCACCCTTGCTAAATGCAGTTATTTCTGCTTGATGTGCAGAGATGTAAGAGGAAGTACTAATCACATTATTAGAAGTTGCTGATAACTATGTGTAATTACTTATTTGCAAGTGCTTTGCATGTATTATTTCTGTTATTCTATTAAATCTACTTCCTGCATTGAAATTAAAGCTAGGCATGTTAGGTAACTAACCCCAAATCCTACAGTTTTTAGGCTAATATTGGGATCTCAATCTTTCCAACTACAGCGCTCAGCTTCTTAACCATAACAATTTTCCCTTTGGATCTGAAGAGGATGTGGTTGATGATATTTTTTGGATTACCTGAAATCTAAGATGATTTGGCTGTGTCTGTTATCCCATGCCTTGGCGAGCATTGAAGTTTTATCTATAGATTTATTCGTCTTGAATTTGTCTTGATTCCAGGTCTAGTGTTTGCAAACGGACCAGGAGTAGATACAAACCCTAATCATCTGCCTGCCTGTGGGGAGAGAGATAAATAATAGAAAATCAATCTGGGCTTTATACTCAGAAACATAGATTCTATTGGAGAAAAAGAACACTGACAAATTCTTTGAAAAGAACTTTGAAATTCTATTTGAGACAGGAAAACAAGTTTGACAGTATTTCTGTACTGAATTTCAGTGCTTATATATCCCACCCCCATCCTGGGCACAAATGATTGTGTAATGTTGATGTATATATTAGAACTAAGTGTTTGGAGCCAGGAATTTCATGATGCATTTCTATCAGGGCCCAGAGCCCTCGGGATGGGGGGCACCTTCTCAACTGTGGTCAGCACTTCAGTGAGAGTCTGGCTTGAGCTCAACCCACTCCTCTGAGCATGCGGTGACTCGGTGACATCCCCGGATGAGACATTTCTAAACAACAGTTCTGAGAAGTGTGTATCTGGAAGTCAGGAGAAGGCACCAGTGCCAGCATTTTCTGTGTAACAGAGAATCTGATAAATGTTTACAAATCAACATCAAAGACACAAGGTTTAGTAAGTCAAAGTTTCAGGGTTTAGGTTAAGTAGACATTGTTTTAAATATATTTGGTACAGGCTCTCACTATGTGGCTCAGACTCATAGTGATCCTCCTGTTTTCAGCCTGCGATCCCTAGCACTGGGATTAGAGATGTGCACCACCACACCCAGTCTTGCTGGCTGGCTCAGTACATTCAGGGGCAGGCCTGAGCTACCTGTAGTGTAAGGGTCAAACCTGGTCCCAGAGCTTGCCTAAGCAGGTGCTTATTCTACTGAGCTATCTCACCAGTCTTTAGGTATAAATTCTAATGAGGCATATAATAGGGAAGAACTTTTTAGCTAAGACATAAATAAGGATGATGAAAGTAAGGGGTCAGGAAAGACAAATGTTTCAGAAAGAGGAATCAGCATGGTGGCAGGGCCTAAAGGCAGCAGAGAGCTTGGGATTTTTGAAAAATGGGAATAAGTTTAGGATCATTGGAGAGGAATGGAAGAGGAGATACTGAGTATAAAGTTGGTTATCCCTGAGAAATGTTATTGGCCATCTTAGGGAGTTTGGACATGAGAATAGTTCAGATGAGGAGCCATATAACCAATCTGCACTTCAGAAGGTTCACATTCTGGGTCCAGGCTGTGGGGATTCAATTACAGAAGTTTGAGAATGGAGGAGGGAGACTTCGAGCAGTAATGCAGGCAAGAGCTGTTTCAGGCTGAGCTACAGCCATGATGAAAAGAATGGAGAGAAGTGTGGTGTGTTTAAGAAATGTTAGGGAAATAAAATTTATAAGTTTGAAATTTGGAGTCAAGGGAGAGCAGTTGATAAAAGCAATGGTCAAGTTTCTGACTTGGTTGTAAGATTCCACTATGAAAGGGAGGACATTGGGATGATAAATTAAGCCCGCCATGGTGGGCTATTCAAATGAAAGTGTCTAATATGCAACATTAGATTAAGGATCTTAGGGAAGTTTGTGGCTTTAGATATGTATTTGGTAATGAGCTGTTTCCCACAGATGGCAGTTGGAGCACTAACAGTGAATGAGACAAGGAGAAAAGAGGTACGCATCCTAGGTGTACTGATCCTTGTGGGGCTGTAGAAGAGGGATTTGCAAATGGCTTTGAGAAGAGACAAGTGAGAGACAGGAGACAGTAGGCTAGCGGGTGTCACCACAAAGGGAAGAGAAATTCCACAGGGCTGAGGGAGTCTGTGCTTAAGTCAAGCGATACCAATCCTGAAAAGTAAAGACAAGGCTTAGCACCTACTTAGAGATTGTTGGTGACCTTTTTAGATTTTTCTAGAAAACAATAAACAAAAGTAACTGAGTGATTTTTAAAAATCAATCCTGAAATGATTTTTTTTAACCAAAGGGATTTCTACTTAAATAGCAGAGTTCTAGCATGCAGTTTGATTTTTTTTTCATATTTTCAGTTAGAACCTTTTTTTTTTTCTTCAGAAAACATTAAGCACCACATGGTTGTTTCTAAAAAGAGTATTTATTAAACATTTTAGTGAAAATTAAATCAACCATGTATCAGTCTTTAATGCAGTCATAATAGAAAAGAGTACTAATTTCAATAGAAACAAGAGTAATCAAATTTAATAATAGTAATAACATATTTGATAGTATTTTGTACATCTATATTACTTAAGCATGAGCAAAAACATGTAGTGTGATGAACAGTTTTGGAGGGACAGGAGATAAGTGTGATTAATGAAAATAACACTTCACACTCTGTTCTGAACTTTTAGGAATAGAGTAAATCCCAAAATTAATACTGTGTATTTTAATCCTCTGTGAGCTTGTTATTGTGTACAGCCTTTGAGACACATAGATTTAGAAGATAAAGCAAACATATATTTGGGTTTTTAGAAAGATCTATTGTAACACTTCTTCTTCATGGAATTCCTTAATCAAATATTCCCCTCATCTTTTTGAACAAGTAAATCCCAAAAAGGTATCACTAATGGCTGATTTCTAGATGAAATGAAACAGCTAGAATCGGTGCCATAGGAGCCCACAATCACACAAAGAAATAGCTGTTCTGCAATAGCAGCATCAAGATCTGTGGGCATTCATATTGTTATGCTGTCTTTGGAATCCTTCCTCCAGAATACTCGCTGGAGAATGGCTTTTATGTGATGCTGTGTTGACTCTTGGGGGTTGTCTCACTTGTATTTAAAAAGTGAATTATGCCCCAAGTCCTTTTAATCTTTTCAGAATCATCCCACTCCAAGAAAATTTCATTTAGAAGGTCCTGAGGTGGCTCCCATTCATTAGTTATGAAGAAGGGACTCGGGGTATTCTACAATCTTTGGCATTTCCAATACTACTCCAGGAAGAAAATTCCTAAGTCTTGTTTCTTTTGCCATGGTAATTTGATTAATAAATCATGAGCTTATTTCTACTCCATAGGCATCTGAAGTTTTATAAGGTTGTGATTAGTATCTAGTAATTTTGGAGTTATAATACATTTAATCTGTTTTGTATACTACTACACTATATTTAATGCTTCAAAATGTAATCTGCCAAGACACTTAGAATGTTCTACAAAGAATATGTTCAAATACCATGGTCAAAGTATAGACAGTGTGACCATATGAGTAATTTGCATTATATCTCTTTGATTTATTTTTTAGTAACAATAAAATATATATATAATGTATACAACTTTTTCTTTTTCTTTTCTTTTTTTTGGGGGGTGGAATAGTACTGGGGATTGAACTTAGGATCATGAACTTGCCAGGCAAGCACTTATTCTACTGAGCTATCTCTCCAGCCCATCTACAACATTTTCTTTTTCTTCTTTTACAACATTTTCTAACTGTGTACAGATTCTAATTTTAAACCTTCTGGTAGCACTCCAGAAATACTAAAATGTTGAAATATATTAGCGAGTAAACCAGACTATAAAATAGAGATCACCCTCTCTTCCAAAGATGAAGTGGGACGGTGGCAATGGAAACAGTGACTAATAATGACACCTTGTTGCTTAACTCTTCCATTCTCCTCTCCATTTCAATTTGTTATTACTTTATACCTGATGCCTAAAAAAGAAATTCCAAATTTCTCGGTGCCTTTTTGCTGGTGTTAGTGGCTGGGCCATCTCATTCACTTCTGTCCCAGTGCCCTTCCCCTACACAGTTGGTAGGGCATCAACAAATAAAGCAAGTCACTGAGACAAAGGGCCTTGCTTACCATAGATCCACAGATAGAATATTCTGTGAAGTCTCAATTTGGTAAAAGTGGCCTTTGGCTTTGGAAATAATTTCCTGGTTGTGCATATGGCCTGTATTGCTTTAAAAACTGCTGGTAAGATACATATAGTTGGTTGTAATTATTTATTTGTAATTTATAACTCCCTACTTATGAAAGCAATGAGAGACCATAAATATTTATATGAAAGAGTTCACAAGGTATGAGAAGAAATCACTAATCAAACAGAGACAAAGAAGTCAACCTTCACTGTTAAATTAATTATGTAGAGTACTAAATGTAGCTTCAGCCACGGTGCAGTACTGGTAACTGACTGCCTAATTCTCTGTAATCAATCTGAAAACTGGACAAACAGCATGGACACTGCTTTTACCTGACAGATGAGTGGCAGTATGGAGAAGGTGTGTCTCCTGATCACTTGCTTACTGCTGGAAAGACTTCCTTAATTGCCAAGTAGTGAGTGGGAGTCAGAAACAGAGAAGCCGTCTCCCTGAGACCTGAGTACAGTGCTCAGCCTGTGGGGCAGGGCATCAGGAGGGAAAGTCTCTAGACAGGAACTCCAAGATGTTCATGGAGATCACTCATCAGCTGTTGGCTGATGGCTGAGCTGCACGTGTGCTGAATGAGACTGCTTTAAGTTTTCCAGAGAGCAGCTCCTACAAGGTTCTGAAAAGAATAAAGGTTCTGAAGGTTGAGCAGGGCCAGAGGACAGTGACACTTGGCCTTGCTAGGATGAAGGGTTCCTGTTAATACTTTGAAAATAAATGGGCATTCTGCTAAGATACCAAAGAGCCCAGAAAGGTCATGACTTAAGAATAAAATGTGATGCTGAGTAGGACATCCTCTATAGTCAATAGGCTTTGATAGAGGTCTTTTAGGGCAGTGATGGTGGACCTTTTGAGCATTTAATGATAACAAACAGCCTGCTGTGGCACATGTGCTGTACGTCCATCACCACTGCTTTTGGGTGACTGTGCGATGCTCCAACTTGCCAAGCTGGATAGTCCTGGGAATTCCCTGGGCCATTTGACAGATCATCCTGGGAAAGCTTTGATAAGAATAAATTTAAAATGATCAGCCAGCATCTTAGTTGCCTCACAGGAAAAAAATCAAAGCTCTTTAGAGGAAAATGAGAGAAAACAGGTTTTCTACATTGTGTTATCAGAAATGTGTCTGTAGAAATAAATAGGAAAATGAACATTGTTGAGAAAAATAAGCAGTCAGTAGAAACCAGTTCTGAGATGGCCCACACATTGGATTAGTTGCATCACAGCAGCTATTATAAATATGCACAAAGAACTAAAGCAGCACAAGCTTAAAATATTAAGGAAAAAACATTCTTCCAGTGGTTTAACATATAGAGAATCCCAAGAGAACTAGAAACTAATAAAAGAACAGGAAATTCTAGAACTGAAAGTTACAGTAACTAAAATGAAAAGTTCATTGAATGGTCTTAACAGTGTGTTAGAGGTGGCCGATGGGAGAGTTAGCAAATTTGAAGTCAGGTCAGTAGCAATTATCCAATCAGAAGACCAAACTGGACAAAATTTTAATAACAAATCCGTAACTTGTGGGATGATGCAAATTTAAAATATGAATAATATAGGGCCGGACAAATAGCTCACTGGATTAAAGCACCTGCAAGCAGGTGCAGGGGCCGAGGGTTTGATTCCCGGGCCTGCTGTGCTGGCCCTGACCCTGGGGGCCCAGAGATGGCAGTTGAGACTGGGCATGGTGGCACACCTGTAATCCCAGCCCTTGGGAGGCTGTGAACAGGAGAATCACTACGAGCCTGATGTAATAGTAAGACCCTGAACACTCTGTAGGCCCTTCCCTAAAATACAATAATAATAATAATAATAATAGTAATAATAGTAATAATAATGTAATATTCAGAAAAAAGCAGAGAATACAAGTTGGGCAGAACAATATTTGAGGAAATGGTGATTCCAAATTCTCCAAATCTTAATGAAAATCATTAATTTATGAATTCAAGAAGCTCGGCAAATGCCAAGCCATGTAAACACAGAAATTCATAACTAGCCACATGGTAATAAGCTAGAAACCAAATAAAAAATATCTTTAAAGCAGCCAGAGGAATAATGATACCTTGTATATGAAGAAAAATATGCTTCTTGTCAGAAACAATGTAAGGTAGGCTATTTGAGTAACATTAAATTGCTGAAGGCCAAAAAAAAAAGCCCCACAAGGCCTGAACTCTATTTCCAGCATAAATCTCCTCAAAATAAAAAATTTAAAATATATTGTCAGATAAATGAAAGTTAAAATAATCCATGGCTCTCAGTTCTGAACCACAGAAAGGTCTGAAAGGCATTGTTAAGTAAGTTGGTGGAAAGTGGGTTTATGCATTGTAAAGAAGTGAAAAAGATCACCCAGTTATACCTTATGCATGAGGCCCTAGTTCAGGTCTTAACATTGCTTAAGTAAAATGGCATGAAAATGAATAAACAGAAAACCTGGTAGGTTTTTATTGTTGCCTGACATCAACATTCAAATACGAGTTCAAAATGAGTTTTAATATTATACCAGTTCACGCCTGAGTCTTCATACCATGCCTTAGTCTTCATGCATTGTTCCTCGCACTACCGACTTCTTACTTCAGGCCTTAAACCTCACATTCATTTTTAAAAAATATTTTTCAATTTAATAAATAGCTTTCTTGATGAATGTAGTCATGAGTGTTGTTCAGCAGTATTCAAGTTACAGTTTTCCTGACTGGTCTGTAGTCTTCAGTAAGTGTAAAAAGTTACTGTATGAAACATCTGTCAAACTAGTAAGACTGCATTGATGCATCAACTATTTTCAAGATTGTTCATTACCTGGGCATACTTACCTCAAATAGCCTTGTCTCCTTGTGTCACAAGGCCCAACTCACTCACGTTCACCTCAATCACTGTTCCTTTGGTAATAACACCCAATGTTGTATACAGTGGCGATGAAGGATTCTTTTTCATGCCAAGTATTGGCAGGCAAAAGGTGACTTTCAGTTCAGGATGTGTTACATGGACCTTCTTAAAACAAAAGCCCATTGGCCTAATGAATCATTCATATTGAGGTGGCTTTCTTGTAAAGTCATCTCCAACAAAGCAGACTTTAATAACCATTCTCTTCTATGCTTTCTTTTTTCTCTGTCCAGTTCAAATAACTTTTAATACTTACATTTCTCCTTGGGCAGGAACTTTGGGCAGAGGAAATGCTCATTATCCTGCCTTTTTCTTTTTGTTTAATCATGTTGGAAAGTACTTTTGTATGAGAGGAAAGTACTTTTGCTGGATACTGTTCCTCTCTGTCCAGCAGGTAGGCAGGTGCTGCTCCTTGTGGAGTCTTTTCAACTTCTTTTGTTTGGTGTTTCTCTTTTCATGCATCTTGACAGTCTTCTTCACTTGTGTTTTCTCTGCAAGGTGCTGTTTGTGGTAGAGCTTAGCCCTCAGGCCAATCTTTTTTTTTTTTTTTTTGTGTGTGTGTGTGTGTGTGTGTGTGTGTGTGTGTGTGTGTATTTTCTTGGAACCTTCATGAGCCTCTTGACTTTTCTTTTTTCTCTTTTTCTCATGGTAATCCAAGCGGTACCCAGAGCATTTACAGTGTAATTCATTATATTCATTTTGTGGCATGATGACAGCTGCAGAACCACCATGGGCAGCCTTAGCTGTGCAAAGAAAGGTCCTAACTTTGGGGTGCCCCAGACACACAGCTGCCTCTGTGTAGCCAGAAACAGGAAACTTAAACCACATTCTGCATATGACAAAATTTATAGATTTAGTAACACTCTCAAATTGTTATACAGGGCTGGCCAGATAGATAGCTCAGTGGATTAAAGCACCTTCTTAGACAGAAGCAGGGGCTGGGCGTTTGATCCCCAGCCCTGCTCCTGGGGTGCACTAAGACAGAGACAGATTGAGACTGGGTATGGTGACACATGCCTGTAATTCCAACAGGTGGGAGTCTGTAAACAGGAGGATCACTACGAGTCTGATCTATGTAGTGAGATCCTGCAGACCCTGTACTAAATACATTTTTAAAAAATCTTCATACAGAGAAGGAACAAATAAAAATAGTAAACTTAAACCCAACCATATCAACAACTACATTAAAGATAGATTACTCTCATTTAAAGACAGTACTGCAAACACACACACACACACACACACACACACACACACACACACTCTACACGGCATTTAACCGAATCTCCAGATTGATGAAGCAAAACCTCAAAGAACTAAGGAAGCAAGAGACCAATGCAGAATTATGGTTAAAGATGTCAGATGTTACCCAAGCTTCATAGCACATCAGGCAAAAAGTGAAATATCCTTGCTGTTGTCAGTTCTGTCTGGTGGTGACTGAACAGGCTTCCTCTAGAATTAGATGCTGGGACTGTTACTTAAACTAAGATGGTTAAACAATGATGTCTTACTAGACTCAGAGTCTTCAAAAATTGAGTTTCTGATTGAATTTACTTTTCTATAAAGCAGAAGTGTAATAAAATGTGTCTAGTTCATTTTTATGTGGAGGTAGGCTTAGAAAACATTTTCCTTTTAATCTGTTTATCTCAACACAATTGTAGAATTTGGGAAATGTAACACCGGCATGGACCTTATAATCTTTCTCTGGATGCCTGATGTTCAACCAGGCACTCAGTCTGAGCTGAATTTCCGTGTTGGTCCTGAGGCCCTGTTTTGCTGCTGCTGAGGGCGAGCTCATGTGCTCTAGGTTGCAGGCCTGCAGGTGGCCTTTCCAAGGGAAGTGCAGGCTCTCTGTATTTGCATCCATATGGAGCATATCCCAGTTGTGTGTGGAGGTGGCCTGAGGAGGGCCTTTGGGGAGAGCCCAATTTTTCTCAAAATAGAGCTTTGAATTTTGCTCAGCACTTGGACTGTGCAGGAGGGCATTTGGCGCCAGGAGGGAAGAAAGGCTTTGAAAAGGGAAGTGGAAGGATACAGTGGATGGATTTGGCTGACTTCACAGCGCTGCCCAGGGTCCACTCTGGTTCAGAATATGAATTAGGTGGTTGGTGATTGGTACACATTGTGTTATCACAGAAAGAAAATCGGTAGATTTTCCCCTCATCTTGCTATTCTGTAAGATGAAATCAAGGAGATGCACTTGTGTAGTTACTAAATATTCTAGCCTTCTGAAGTGAAGAAGACATTGAATTTCAGGATGGCACAGAGGAAACTATGCCAGATCATGAACAACACCACAGTTTTATTTTTTAAGTATTATACTCAAAGGTAAGATTCAAAGCCAAAAATTAACTTAGAGATTTCATTAGAAGGATGTTTCTTCCAGGAAATATTCTTAGATATTTCTGGTTTTTATTCTTTCTTATTTAAATATAGTAGTTGCATGTAGTGACTTCGATCCAGCACACTTGAAATGATACATAATATATATTTCAAAATAAAATGTAACAGAAAACTGTCTATGAATTCATAGTTTTCATGCCCAAAGGACATGTAACAAGCTTATGTGAATTTTCTTTTTCACAAAGGCAAAGGTTAGTGAACTAATCTCTCTCTTAAGGACTGACATCTTGGGGGACAATTTTCAGACTGGGAAATACAAATGTTATGGTTTACTGAGTATTTTTTTTCATGAAAGTACTGCCTCCTGGATGGAGTGCACCATGTGCAGCAATAAGCATAAATTATCATTATCTTATAACAAGAACCATGCAGAAATCTTTAGTTAAATTGCTTCAGGTAAATTTCAGCTGTCACTTGTTCAGATGATATAAGAGGGTGTAGAGTCTATGTAGTGGTCATTGTAAGTTGGAAGCAATGTAATTTTACTCTTGCTAGTTTTAATTTTTGGGTTGATATTACTTAGTTTTAAACTATACAACTATATTTTTGTATCTCAGTGCTTTGTAGGAGAAGTGAAATATATTGCTCTGTTAAGGTATTAGGGATAATTCACCAATGGTTCCTTCTTAGTTAATGAGTAAACGCAGTGCTTTCTAGTTCTAACTTCTCTGTACAGTGTGTCTCAGCATAGGTAAGGCTGTTTAGACATCATGGAGGACAGATAAATGAGCCATTGGATGATATGAAAATGTTAGAACTTCTGCTCTTATCATTGTTTTCATCTTATCTTTTTATTAGTTCTAACTCAGAGTGTATTTTATAATTTGCATATATGTAATAGTCCAATAGAGAGTGGATTCTTAAATAAAATAAGGACACACCTACTTAGGTACATGTCATAGAACTATTTTGCTAATAAGGATGATTAATTATTGATCTCAATTATAATGCTTTAGCATTATACTAGTAAGAGGAAATACTAGTAAATTATTTGTAGTATCTAAACGATTTACTGGAGCCCACATGATTTCAGAAATAAAAGCACAAGTATGTGTGTTTTAAAAGATATATAATGAATTATATAATTAAAAAATTGGTCACCAAAGCCAGAGCCACCCCTACAGAGGAATCGACTGTCAAACATGCCCTGTAGTGAGTCCTGAAACTACACCTCAGCCTTATTTGGGACAAACCTAAAGGCAAAGCAATCTGTTCTGTTGTTTTTCCCAACTTTAACAAAGATTCATTGTCATCTCTTTTATATATGATGAAATAGTACTTACTACTTGGTTCCCATAATAAGCTGAGGCATTTATCACATTTCCAGGACCAATTTTAAGGTGAAAATTAATAATTTAAATAACAAAGTTCTTGCATTTGTTGTGTCTTTCCAATTTACAAAGCATTTTAGCTAATATTGTTCTATATTTGGTACATCTACCACAATGTTCATAAAATGCATGGTAATACTGACCTCATTTTTCAGGTAAAGAAACTAGGAAAATGGACCAGGGTGCCAGGGCTTCCTAACAGCCAATGTGGTGCTAAGTCAGTGTCTCCATTCAGAGTTCAGGTCTTCAGATTCAGCACTGTGCATCAGGAGTAAGCAGTAACCTTGTCTGGTTCCTGCCCTGAGGCGAAGCATTTTCAGGCAGTCACCCTTGAGTGTGATGTGAGCTACAAGTCTTGCGTCTGTGGTCTTTGTTGAGTTCTGGCAAATGAACTTGCTGAGTTTCTATCATGAAAGGATGCTGGATCGTGTCATATGGCTTTTGTCTGTTCATCAAAATCATGATTCGCCTGGTGTCTGTCATTCTGTTAATGTGGTGTGTCACATTCATTGATCTGTGTGTGCTGAGCCATCCCTGTGTCCTGGCAGTAAATCTTACATAGTCAAGCTGTGTGATCATTTTAATGTGGAGTTGAATTTGGTTTGTTAATGTGTCAGGATAGTAGTTTTCATTTTGTATAATGGCTTTGCCTGGTGTTGGTGTCCGTCTGAGGCTGGCCTCGTGGAAGCATTCTGCCTTCAGTGTTTCACAGCACTAGCCCTTCTGTAAACATTTGGTAGAATTCACCTGTGAGGTCATAAGTGTGGGTTTTTCCTTTGTTTTACAGGATGAATTCCCTTATTTATTTTTGTTCTGTTCAACTTTCATTATCCAGTCTTGGTAACTTGTAGGTTTGTAGGAATTTATTTCTCCTGGATCATCCCATTTGGTGTTGTGTAGTTGTTCATAACAGTTTCATCTTCTTTATTCCATCACACTAATTCTAATGTCTCCCCTCCTCCCTTTTCATTTTTTAGCCTTTTATTTTTTTTAATGTAGTAAATGGTTTGTCAGTTTTACTTAACTTTCTTAAAAATTAACTCAGTTTCATTGATTATTTTCTACTGTACTTGTCCTCTGTATTTCTGTTATAATCTTCATTATTTCCCTCTTTATGGCAACTTCAGATTCCATTTGCTTTCTTTCTAGCTCCAAAAAGAGTAAAGTTAGGTAGTTTATATAAACAACTGCTTAATTATGCAACAAGGCAGATGAACATGAATGTGGAAGAATCACGCTAAGTAAAATTAGCTAGTCACAGGGGACAATGACGACACGGCTGCGCTTACCTAAGAATCTGAACTGTCAGTCTCTTGGAAGAAGAGAACGGGTGGTGGTTGCCAGGGATCAGGAGAAAGAGATAATTGCTGCTCCATGGATATAAAGTTTCAGATATACAAGGTGAGTTTGAGAGATCTGCCACATAGCACTGTGCAGTGTATAGTTAACAATGTGCTGTTAATTTTTCCTTCAAGAGGTAAAGCTCATGTTGTGTCTTTACTGCAATATGAAATAAACACTTTTAATTAACTTTTTCATGATAGCACATACCGTATGGACCTGAAAACTCACTTCTCAATGACAGAGACAGAGAACAGAATAAGAAGTAGTGTGAATGATTCTCCCCACCTTCCCACGCAAAGAGCGCGCACCTCTAAGTGAAGGTGAGAAGTGGGTTGTAAATCTGCTATTCCTTCTCAGTGTCGGAGTTCTCACCTGGCTGCAATGGTGTGAGTACCTGCTGCTCTCAGCTGAGTGTAACTTTTTTATTTAAGGACCCATATGTTTGCACAACATGTCACCTCCATGCAAGCCAACTACCTCATTCGGTGCACAGCCAATAATATCGTGATTTCTGCCAGGGCTGAGAAATATGTGGGATTTTTAAAAAGGAAAACATTGATGAGATGTGATTCTTGCCTTACATGAACTCTTAGGATGTGAATCCTCTGTATTGTCCAGGAGAAAAAACCCTCATCTGTGGGATGGAGCCAGGCATGTCCCTTTTACCAGTCTCAGGGGACTAAGATGAGGAAGTGTGCAGAAAAGCGCCCCGACATAGATCGCTATGGAATTGTAGGATGTTGGTACTGAAAGAGCAATTTAGCCTAATCTCAGTGGGCAAAGTCTTTGTCATCATGTGTAATCCAGATGCATCTGGCATCCTCTGGTAACTCCACTCGGCACATAACTCCACAGATTTGTTTCATGAAACTTGTTCTCAAAACCCTACAGATCTGTGTTCCCAGAAGATGGGTTAAGAGGGCTGTTGTAAGACTATGAGAAACAGCATCCCACTGCAGAAATAGCCTGACCTTGGAGATCTGGATGCCCACTGAGGACCCCGATGTACCCTTTGTCTTCCTAAACCCTTATTTCCCCATAGTGAAGTCAGGTACTTCCAGAATTCCTCTCTGATCTAACATGCAATCTGGTGCATGTGTCAGGAGTCCTTTGGATAGAATCTATGATGATCATAGTTACTGCTGTTGCTTTCTTTTTTCTTTTTCTTTTTTTTTTTTTTTTTTTGGCCGAACCAGGGATTGAACTCAGGCCCTTGCGCTTGCCAGAGAAGCACTTATTCCACTAAGCCATCTCCCCAGCCCCTGCTGTTGCTTTTATGCTTTGTGTCTTTCCCTGCTTTATTTCTAATCATCTTAACGCCTGCATTCAGAATGGCCAGCCTCTTTCTTCATGATTGTCAGCACCATATTGGTGGCCCACATTGCTGCTTAGTCTTTTCACTCTCTTCAGTTGGGCTTCTTTATTTGAATAGTGGATCAATGAATTATCAAAGCTTTTCTTCCTTTTACCTCTTAGGCATGGCCTATTCTGGCTCTCCAGCTTCCCAACCTGTTGGATATTTTTAGCTCCAGTAATGATTCATGTGAACTTGAATAGATGCTTACTCTTGAATTGGAATCATCTGGAGGTTCTCTCAAAGAAAACTCCACATTCCTTTGCTGGGAGAAGTTTCTGGGCCATTGTCTTATATTTGGTCCATTTTGGAATAGATTGAGTGTTTCACCATCCTATACTATATATTCCTGTCTCCTCTCTGCTAGAAGACAGAGCACCAGCTGCCTCTGGGTGGCCAAGGCTCTCTATTTTTCCTCAGCTCTCTGTTTCAGTGTGCCTGACTCTGCTGCCTTTCAGTCAGGTCCCTTCACCCTT
This sequence comes from Ctenomys sociabilis, assembly GCA_004027165.1. Taxonomy (NCBI): domain Eukaryota; kingdom Metazoa; phylum Chordata; class Mammalia; order Rodentia; family Ctenomyidae; genus Ctenomys; species Ctenomys sociabilis. The sequence goes on from PVKA01004671.1 coordinate 81,656, forward strand.
GGCCCTGCAATGCATAGGCTTGGCTTTTGATGAAGATTTTGTAGAGTGAAATTGAAAT